>AXCM01005070.1:0-18685 GCA_000473375.1 Anopheles culicifacies | reverse complement strand
ATAAACGATAATGCAACTATTGAATGTCTGAATGGTTGGATATGGAATTATCTAGCTGTTAAGCTGTAATTTAACCGTGCGGATAACGAGTACCTCCAACCTTTCGAAGAATAACAGATAAGGCTAAAGTGTAGATAATGTTCATTCACACTTCATCAAGCGATCGTTGGGAGGATGCATATGAGCGGTGTAAACTCGTACGCTTTGATTAAAATCGTTTTAAAATAGAATGCGTTCGGGCAGGCACAGGCTGTTGTACCGATTGTTTAGCTGAAGTGGAACTTTCTCGGAAAACACTCATCACCGACCAAACGTAACCACTTCAGTTCGGGGAATTCCTTCACCGACACATTTCGCAACGGCCAGAAACAGATTATTTCGCAAACTTAGCCAACCACTAAACACGTCCTACCTGGTAAGATCAAACAGAACGGGTGAATCGGATAGCAGTATCACATCGTTAGCGGACGAATGGTTCGATCCGAGTGGTAATGTTCCGAACAACTGGCCCGCTGCTGCTGCTGCACCTCCAACACCTGCCGCCACTGGTCCGTGATGTGGATGATGTGGATTCGAGCCACCGGACGACGTGGAGAAGAAGAACGTCGGATGATGGTCGGCAACCAGGGCTGCGGCAGCCATCGCGTGATGATGATGATGGTGATGGTTGGACAGCATCGATGCGGGTATCGGTTCTGGGCTGAGCGATATCATCGGCGCCGATACACCGGCTATCGATTGTGTTGCTGATGTGCTGCCGTTACCCGATCGGAGCGAGCTGAGCATATGGAGATTGAGTGGTAACAATGCAGAACCTTGTATAGCTTCCTCCAACCATTCGACCGATTCGGCCGGTCTTGGGCTTGCTGCTGCTACACTCGACGGTCCTGCCGCCACAGTGTGCGGTGGTACTGGCGACGATGGTGGTGGAGGCGATTCGCTCACCTTCCGGTAAGCCGTACAAACGCACGAATCATCCTGTGGAGCAAAACATAATACATAACACGCGTTAGACACAGCACCTCCAGCAGTAGAGTTAAGCGCAACACACGAACGCCTGTAAACTTCACACTTGTTTTCAAGTCCAACACGCTTACCTTATCCGTTTCACCTTTCAAAAGTTTCGCCGAAGTTATCAGCGAGCTTCCACGAAGCGATGAACCGCCTGCAACGGCCGACGCCACAATACTGTTAGTCATGTCCATGGACATGGCTGTGCTCGTGGTGGCACAGCTGCTCGTTGACGATCCGGCAGCTCCGATTGCTGCTACCGCCGATGCTTTGGTCGTTTGTTTTTGGCCACTTGTCGCTCCCGTACCCGCGTTTGTTCGTGATTGCGACGATCCGCTCGATGATTTTAGCGAGAAGGGCCAGTTGGATTTTTTCGGTTTTGCACTTCCGGGACTGGTGACATTCGTGGACGCATCCGTACGGCCATTCTTCGAACTGCCACCGTTACTGTTACGCTGCTGCTTCTGCCCACTGCCCGGCATCCACGAGATGCGGGACTTTTGCTGCTGTTCGGGCGATGTTGCACTCTCGCACGTTGTACTACCGTTATTAGCACAACAACTTCCGGTACGTGCGTTTGACGAGCGCGATCGCCGACCGGCAAATGATAAGGAACCGAACAGGGTAGACGCGGCAGAGGATGATGACTTTCGATTGCAACAGGATGTTACGGTTGGTGCCGCTGTTGATACCGTTGTTTTCGATCCGGCTGTGGACGACGGCGACACGACACTACCAACCGTGACCGTGGTTGCTGGCGGACTGTCACTGGTCGCATTTGCTGAACCCGTCGAGGGCGTACTGGTCGGTGCTGCTGCTGCTGCTGTTGTCGGTTTCGAGGAATTGTCCTCCAACGCTACGGTCCGTGCAGCATCCTTCCCAGTGATGGGTGCCGTAGTACCACCAGCAGCAGATGAAGTTGCCATAGAAGATGATCCAGCTGTGGGAAGAGCGAGAGAGACGGAAAGATAAAATAGAGAGCGAACGATGTGTACAGGAGATATTTAGAGAGCGAGAATATAAACGCACACCGTACGGTGGCATTAGAAAAAACCGATGGGAAGACGGGTCGTCTACCGGCAAGTAGAGGAGACGCAATCCGACGCACATACACTTTTGCGCACATGCTAGAGAGCAGCAGCTGATGCTGATGACTATGTACGGCGTTCGCATGAGTGAGAGCGAGATAGAGAGAACGAAACGGTCGGGTGGAATATCTTATTAACTTGGAAGCAATTCCAGGAAGCTCGGGCAAGGCGCAAATGCTCAAAGCCCTCCAGCATCCCGGAACAAAAACTCATCACCGCACGATCCTTTTTTTGGTGTTGTGTCCTTATTCTCCATGTCCTTATCCTTTTCGGATGCTGGCCATCTCAACGGGGATCGGGATGTGAGGATGTTCATCATCCCGGAGGCAGGCAGGTTTGTTTTCTGCATCTGGTTGGTTGACAATTAAATCTCTGATCGACACTATTTTGAAACTTCAGTTTCGTACCATGTAACAGATTTGCACGTTTATTCACATTATTTTTGGGGTTTAAGTAATTCTACTCTTACTATCATTAAGAAAACACCCCAAAAGGATCAGAACTTCTGGTACAAAAACATCGTAAATAGCACAATTTAACAAGAATCGCTTAAATCAAAACGATGAAAAGAACATAATTTTACAATACAATGCACTGAAAGCCCCTTAAGGATCCTTTTTGTCAACAACAGACACATTACGGGAAAGTTGGGTATAGAATGCCAAAAAAGCTCACCATCTTCAGTGCGACCGAGTCCTTTTACAAATCGTTTCTTCCTCTGTTCCATTTTCCAGCCCAAAACTGGATGCTGGAGAACCCATTCGACCCATCGGAAAAAGCAGCCGCAGCTTCCTGGAGGGAACCTGCCGAAAATACACATTCCCAGAACGGAGGGATCTATAGACCGGTGTGCACGAGCAAAGCAGTGTTGCACGTATCAATCAGCGCACGACCCGAGATTCCATTGCCCGAGTTCCGGTTACAACTAACAAAGCGAGCGAACGCAAATTTGAAAATCTCGTCCCAACGGTTTGTGTGTCGTGTCTTGGTAAAGCCTCCTCTGTAAGAGGGGTGGCCAACAGAAAACATAAAATGAAACCGCAACGAACGCTTCTATCGCGAGATCCATTCTCGGAAATTAGGCGCCAATGTAACTGTTTTTTGGCATTATTCTCCGAACTGCGCAACAATATAATTTCGCAAACCTGGACGGTTTGCAAAAAAACTGTACAGACCAACTTTTGTAAAGGTTCAAAAGTAAACATCAAACAAAACCCGCTGAGCAGCAACAGAGAATTGCGCGCTGGAGTGGGGAAAGTTAATCAATCTACAAAATGATGGGGAATGATTTACAGTAAAACCTGATTACGGATTGTTGGTACTCGTAAGGATGAGTTTCCGTGGCGGAAAATTCTAACACACTTCTTCTCCAGCCGTAATGCCCTTAACAATGCCCAAAACTCAATCAAGCGATGTGGTTTTGTGCAATCTAAACACACGCAAGGGCATGCGCATAAAACCCGAAGCGAATACGCAGAAATAAAACTAATCTACCAACAAACAATTGCCACGAACTGATGCTTCCTTTGGCCTTTCGTCCTGGAGTACATACAATTCCACGTGAAAGCGAGAGCGAAGGGGTAGGGAAGGGAATAAGGATTTTCCCTTGTGGTCAGCTACCTCGTGCGCTCTAACCCGCCACAAAGGAGTTGTTGTCCTTTCCGCCATGTTCCTTCCATCGGAAGTCGTTTATTTCTGCGAAGGTGTCCCTGGCTAGTAATTCGCACAAAAGTATAAAATTCAATTTCACAAGAATGGATAGTAGTGGGTAGATACGCGTGTGTGGGGGACTCTCTCTATCCTTCTCAACCTTCATTTGCATGTTTTACGCTAGCTGCCTACATTAGGGATGTGTGTGCCCAAGATAATTCATTTGTCCTTTCCTTCATTAAGCGGTGTCCTCCTTCGTGTGCTAACACAATCGCTCCCAACTAGCAACGTTCCTTCTGCTAATACGAGGGCTTTTACTGATTTCCTTCCATGAAAGGGAATCCGGTGTAAACATAGCCATCCGGTCGACACAATCAGCGGTGCGTGGTGTTTGGTGTGCCTACGTTTGTGCAAATCCGGTGCCGGTGAATCCGAACCGCTCGTTAACTGTTACCGTTTGATCCTGGTTTGACGGCAGTGTCACCTTCCGAGTACAGCGAATCCATCCCTGTTGCTGCTGCTCCGGTGTGCGTTTAGATTTGAAATTTCCCAAAAATCTACCAACGAACCAAACCAACCTTCCGTGAAGCGTCCGCTATAAATTTACATCAAAAGGCGTCGAGAGGACGTTTACCAGGTTTGTGCAGAATTTCTCCAGGGGGTCATCGTTTTTCACTGAGTAGTAGTAGTAGTAGTACGAGCATAAAAGCATACACACATTTACAGCAAGTTGTGAAGAAGATCATCCGTCGACAGCGCCCCCTTCCTTATGCTCGTTTTGTCTCTTTCTTCATCACGAAAGCGCGCGAAAGTCGAGCATAAACCATCCGAAACTCGTGCCGAAACATGTTGTGACAAGTAGAACGCAACATATTATGTTCGGTTCGATGACGGATCTCATGCACAGACACGTTTGCGCTACTGCTTATCGCACAGCTGCACCATTGCGAGTGAAATTGCGGGGGCAAATCCTGTTCTCGTATGTACACACAAAGGCGAAGCAGCTGCAGATGTTCGTTGCTCTATAGCATATGCTTCCCTGGAAGTGACCTGTTTTGCCCTTCGAACTCCTCCGAACGATGGAGTTCTTGAGGAACTCTCGAAAAGCCGTCAATTTTGCTCCGATTGTAATGTTCTTAGATCTTCTCGGAGCAGAGCGGCTCGGTGGAGGAGGTGATAGCGGCGCCGGTCTCAAACGCCAGGACCGAGGTTTGAATCTCATTTGGGCCGTTCCTCCGTACGCAGGACTAACTGACCTGTTACGAGTAAACTCTAGTCACGGAAGCCAGAAATGGTAGTCCAAGACCTCTCGAGGTTGTAGAGTCATAGAAGAAGAAGACGATCTTATCGAAATGTCGTTCAAAACCAGACACAATTTTGTCCGATAATAAACCACACGACAATTGGCACTGAACCGTCAGAACTAGAGCAACGCAACCACACGCCGATGCTCTCGTATCACCAAGCTCTTAGAGTTTGCGTTTTGCGCACAGCTTCTTCCAAACAAGTCAAAGTTGCACAAATTATTGCAAAACTGAATCGCCATAAAACGAATTCAGCAAATCAGTACTTTCAGGGTGGGCTGCTGATGCTCACTGTCAGGCACATGCACAGCCTGAAGAAATTGGAAACAAATGCGATAATGGTCCGCGGGACAAATTATGGCGGATCACCGCCGAGGTTACATCGGAGCGATTGTGCCGATCGGGGCATTCATTTTTTAATTTAATTGTCTTGAACCTTCCGCGTCCACTGGAGCGCGTTGTTCCGGAGGCCTTTCTGGACTGGAGATAGTTCGTTGTTTATTGTTTTCCAGCAGTTCCAGGAAGATTCGTAATCTGAACTGTAATTTTCACTTGCAAAAGAAATCTCATACACTTTAGAGATTTATATGTGACTTAATTTTTACACTAAGTTCTCTGGTTGAGGAAAAAATTAACGAGAGTTTCAAAATGAAGTTATAAATCTTTAAATCCACGCTTCGATACTCCATTGTTACAGCAGCTACGATTTGAACGATTCGAAACTGCTAATAGAAACATTACGTACGATGATAGTGCAAATTAAAACATTAAGCCGATCAAAACGAGTCGTGCAGATTGGACAACATTAATCCACAAACAGTTAACAAGAGTTCATACACTTTCCTTCCACTGCTCCTTCCAATGGACCTTGCCCGGGGGGCGTTACGAAGCCACACCAAAAACAATATTAATCTGCTGTTAATGGGAGAAAAAAGGCCAAAAATTAATGATCCACCAACCACCACCAATCCAATTTGGCACGGTCTGGGGGCACGGACCGGGGATGTTTGGGTCCTTTTTCTTTACACTGTCGTCTTTGGCGTTAGAAAAACAAAAATGCGCCTCATACTACCGCAGACGTGAAATGCAACAAATTCGGACCAAAACAGGAAAGCGAAATTAGCGGTTCATTAAGCTGTCGGCCGTTATGGCCGCCGGGTATCGCCTACTCACACACACACACCTCCACGTGAACATTATCAAAAACTCTTAAAGAAATCATTTTTATGTCCTGTTTTCGAGTTTTTTAAATTAGTTTTCTACTATTAATGATGGAATTATTATGGAAGAGCTTCCAAGATGTGCTTTTGTGAAAACTGTCACCAAACCGCCATTTGAGGAACGATCACAACCCGACAACATCAATAAATTGCTTTGAAATTCTTCTAATGCCAGTGATGATGTTTGATCTTGAAGCATGGTTTGAAGAAATTCATGGAACTTTCACGAAGATCACTTTATAGCATCGCAGGAAATCATGCAATCAAATAAAAATAAACAAACCATCGCTGTGCTCTCTTCCTTTGAAGTGCAAAACCATACTATACCAATTCATCTTTTCCACGAACAACCACCACTACTACCCGGTCACCAGCAACTGATGCGCTCTCTGCCCATGTGTAGTTGGCAACACGTACATACAAATCAAACAGATTTGCCAACTAAAGTAATCGCCTTCCAGCGAACACACCCCGCAAAAGGTCCGCTTCGTGCTCCATTTCAGTTTCTATCAATATATTTTGACAGATCGTTCCGCGGGCAACGGCGAAGGAATTAAGACGGAAAGCCGTTTTCCCCCGAAGCTGCTTTCCCTTTGATGATTAGCAAAGGTTTTGTGCTGGACCGAGTAAGTCACCAAGTCACGTTCTAACCTTTGGCACAAAAAAAACCTGCCCAACTTTGTGGCAAGAATTATTGCCTATTTAACCCACAGTAGCTCTGAACTTTGCCCAACAAAAGCTTGTATGCTCCAATGAACATCAGATTTCGGGAAGACAAGCCTAATTCCAAAAATCGAATACAAATCTTCAAATACATACAGCATCTCAACTCAAACTATTCCAATTAATCACAAGTTGGCGTAGGCAGAAGGATTTCCAGGAACCTTTTGCCCAGATTTGGAAGAATATCGCAAGATGGGTATTAGACTTGCCAAAACTTTTCCAATGTTTAGCTAATCGTTAGGTAGGTCTCCTTCGCCGAGAAGCTCGTGTTCAGTTGCACTCTAACGCTAACACGATACTTCCTTCTCCTTCTCCGTCATGACACATGCATAAAAGGGTTTCTAAAGGCCTTCCAAACAATGGAATCACAACGTGAATCACCTGCGCTACTTATGAAATTTGAGCCGCACGCACTCTCCTGCACGCCTGCAACGAACATGTGTTACAAACCTCTCGCCCAGACGGAGAACCCCACCTTCAGGGAAACGCTAATACCC
This sequence comes from Anopheles culicifacies, assembly GCA_000473375.1. Classification (NCBI taxonomy): domain Eukaryota; kingdom Metazoa; phylum Arthropoda; class Insecta; order Diptera; family Culicidae; genus Anopheles; species Anopheles culicifacies. The sequence continues at coordinate 11,192 of AXCM01005070.1, read as the reverse complement.
AATGACTCATGAACGCAACGTGTAACTTCTTCCCCTTTTGAATGATATATCTCGGGTAACAGTGAAAGTATTTAGCTACCATCATCAATTTTCCTGGCAAACATTCCACGACAATTAACGCGCAGTTCTCACAACTGCGATGATGCTGGATCACACGTCTCCCCCCATCCAGTATTCAATTCTTAACACTAATTGGACGACCAATAATCCGACCATTTTTTTGTCTTCTTAGACATGACTAAAAGCACTTTGCTCTTAAATATGTTGCCCCTTTTACCCTAACGCAAGGGAAAGAAATTGGAAATGAGATCACCCCCCCTCTTCTTGGCTGTTCTAATTCCAGCATTCAAATTTGTCGAAGCGGAGTTACTCTCGCGACGTTTTTGCCACAGCCCTATGCTAGCTCTTGGACTTCGACCCTTAATTGTTTAATAGCAATTGATCTAGTTATGAGGCGGGTTAACAGTATCTCCTCTTCTAATGTTGGGTATGAATGATACAAGAAAGGAGCTTTTATAGAAACTCGATTAAATAGGCATGGCGAAGAAGAGTCATTAGAACTTCTTTTAAACACAAAAAAAGGATCACTCTTCTAATGCGAAAACTTATACAAACCTTCGGAGGATGAAGATCTACAATCCTGGAAGGGCCACAACATCTTCAAAAATCTTTTATGAGCCATCACACGATTGCATCTGTACCAGGAAGCTGTTCACAGTACAGAGCCACTCTATGTCCGGAATATAAACACAATACAAACTTTGTAAAACTTCGATAACAACGAAACCTCTTCTAATTCACAACAATTGCAAACACTTGCACTAACAATGCACGATGATCGCGAGGGAACTTCGATTCCTGAAGCGCAACTGTCACCCTGCACCGTCGTAGAAGAACTGCATTAATTCGGCGAGCAATCTTCACTGATATTGTACCACACGCAAACAAACGCCCGACGTCTGATGAGCCGGGCCCCGGACCCGAGAGCTCAACGCAGAGGGGGGTGTGTGTACACGAAGCATGGTGGTGACGCATGCTGAGAGAACGATGAAACCTTCTACCCAACCCTGCACCACCATGCGCACGGCGCGCTCGGATGGATGATCTGAGCTTGATCGTTCACTCTCGAAGAAGCGCGGACGTGCCGTACCAGTAGTCGGTACCGTATTAGCCTGTAAACCGCACGCTGGTAGAACGAAAAAAACGATCCAAAACCGCCGCGAATCGCTGAATCGTAAAATCGCGCACCCTCCCCTACACAGATGATTACGATGACAAGGGCACAGACAAGGGCAGGAACTGGGAACGGGAGACTACGCGTTCCAGTCTATGCTGGTGTAGGAGCGAGTACGAACGCGATTTCTGTACGCTGCAGTGAAGGAGAACTAACCGAACTACGACACACTGGTAACTTTCCTTCTAGACAGGGTCGTCGTGTGCGGTGTGGTTCAACTAACACCAGAGTGACCCCCGTGTGTTTGGTTCTATGTCACCCTGACAGCAAACCCTCCCCGAGATCGATGAAGTCGTGAAGGAAAGGGGAAAAATAAGTTATCAGTTGCGTCGCAAACTACGCCACCACACCCATATCACACATGCCAAGAGAGAAGATTGTCCCCTGCAAAGTATGGTCCCTTTCGTTGCAGATGCGACGATCACACTTGACACTTGATCGCTACTACACAACACACGCACACAACGGGTCCCATTCATCGGAATCGAAAATTATCTGTGACTAACCCGCGAGCGAACATGAACGATCGTGTTCGATTCTCAGAGCATTACGCGCAGCTGCAGTTGTTTACTTTAGCTCCACGGTTCCTTCCTCCTCCTCTTGCTTGCGAAGATTTGGATTTTTAATCTTCTATAAACATAAATTAATAAACAGCAACAAACATTTCTAATACAATTGCAGCCGCTTTAATCAAACCTGATTACGTGCCACTTCTTGCCCCTTTTCCCTCTGCATCCGATTCACACGCCGTGGTATTAGGTCGCCTTATCGCCAATATTACATACCTACCGCAACTGCAGTAGAACTACAAATCGCTATTGCTATTCGTCGTGCTAATCTCCATCAGCGGGCGGGTCCCTATTGGATGTGTGGAGCGCCACTCTTCACCCAACACTCGAAATATTCCCTGACTGATTAAGATGAACGCAACTGTATTCGCCGAGCTCCGATGACGACATCATCCTTTTCTTTGCACTAGGTTTTGCTTGCTTTGCCGGGAAATGATGCAATATTAAGCCTGTCTTAACAAGAATTGGGATGGAGAGGATTCGACACAGTGGGGTTAAGCTCGAACATTCTAGACGAATTTTGCGAACGTCCACAGAGCCTCCACACTATGTCTTCCAACGAAATGTTTCGGATCCAGCTCGAGAGGAAAGGAAATGTTTATTCTTCCAGAAAACCTCCCGAACAGCGCGTGTGGTGTGATGTTGACAGACGGTTCACTGGAAGTCATCCATTCCATTCGGCAAATGAAACATAACTTTGACACCCGTTCGGTAAGTGATAAGATGACAACACCTTTCTGGCAAATTTGTGTGCGATATAATCACGACCAATGCTTTAAATTAGAACATTTGATAATAGCTGATAAGGTATATGTTATTTCATAAACTGGATATTCACGATTATCTTTATCGGAGCGCTAATTTTAAACAGAACTATAGTTATGTCGTCATAGCAAACAGATTCTCCATTCGAGAACCCACTTCCAAAAAAAAAAAAACCCAGCTCGTTCTGACTCACAGCTATCACATAGTTGTGTATTACGATTAGCTTTAAATCCAGTACTTGGAATGGAATTTACAAGCGATATCTCTGTTAGCATGAACAGGATAGAGCACTGACCTTAACCAGGATAAATCAACAGGAGCTCACTAGGTCTTCTTGCGTATTACGCCATCTGACACAACTTTCTTATCAGTACGCTCTATTTGCTGCTATCAGTGCTATCACATACTCCACTGCATAGTCACAAGGTTCTCGTAAAATACCTTAGTCATAATTATCGACACTCCGCACAGACAACCAACGGTACAACTCCAAAGTGGTACTCGCCCTTATCACTACTATCGATGCATTCATTCATTCATGCATACTTTATTTCATGAATGGAATAACTCCCTTCCAAGTAGAAAAAGGTATGGAAATAGAGTGACGAAACTGTTACCATTAACACTCACGGACAGAGAGTGTTCTCCCAGCGTTCCATGAACGGGACACGGGGTACGTTTCTTGATAAGAATGGGAAAGGAACCACAGCAACGCACAATTCTATTAGTAGCAAAACGGAAACGATTTAAGCAATTGAAGCATTATTTCTTGAGCACTCCAATAAAGTCAAAGATGTCGGAAGAATAAAGAAGACAATTCTTTCGAATGCAGCCGCTCACAGCCTGGGAAGAGTGAGTATTGACGGGGATGATGCTTGGGATGCTTCCAGAGACAAATGGGAGCTAAAGTGATGAAGTGACCGGATAGAGACTGGGTGTATAATTTATGAACTGTCTCAATTATCATATTGAACGGTTTAATTCAATCAAACGTGAAGACCTTCCTGCTTTTCCCATAATAGCAGAAGACATTGGTCAGCAGAATACGACCCTGATAAGGAAATTGTGTTGGACACGATTGGTTTCGATAGTTGGAATAAGACTTCTTGGATTGAGAGGTGTGTCACATATTCCATACCAAAAGTGAGTTCCATTACATAGAATCTTTGAACAAATTCCATACTAACATAAGAGTTAGAGTTGGAGAATTGGAGAACCCCTTAAAGACATTTCGTGTTATGTCTACTTGACCTCATTGACCACACCGTGACACCATTGTTACGTAGCAGAACATATTGCACCGTTATGCGCAGTGACGAAAGCATCCGTTACCTTTGCTACTACTACTGGGACCAAAAAAAAATTGGAAAAAGAAACCCGGCACCGGTTTTTACGCGAGCCAAGTTTTCAAGTACCGGCCCACTAGGAAGGCACAACTTTAGAGAGCACAACCCAGTGTCGTCTGACTAGCGCAGGAAGGGCAACAAAGGGGGAAGAGATAGCGGCATATTTGCACTGCTGTGGGCTGATAACGCAACACCTTCCTGGAATTGACTCACATTTCTGGCCAGTTCCGGGGAAGACCTGTAGCCTATCGAACCGTCACTCTCCCCCACACCCCCCTCCCCGTCCCTATCCCCTTACACATTGTTTGTGGAGCATACATACCGCAAACGCAAGCAAACATGTACGACATGTTCATGAACATATTGTTCCGTTCGAAGTGCTTACTTTTCTTCCAAGAACTCTCCCTACATCTCTGCCAGTCTTGGTCGAAATACCCAACGAGCTACACACACAGCTCATCCGGCTTCATCATGCATGGGATGTTTTCGTGTATCACCTACCGGACGCAACCCGCACTGTAGAACAACACACACTCATGGGAACACAAAAATCTCTATCCACGTTCGCCGAACTCGAAGCCAATTTCGTTTCGTGCTTGGTGTGTAATCCCATGCCCTAGTGCGTGGAAACAAATTCGGCGAAACTTTCGGAATAAAAAAGAAATTTCCGCCTTTTGTTTTGTTTTGCTTTGGCAAACATTCGAACCCAATGTTGTGCTACGGACGTGAAGTGTTCATCTTGAGATGATGCTCTAAAGTTGTGCAAAAACAAATTTCGATGAATATAGAGTCTTGTCACATCCATCATCCCAAAAGAAGCCATGTGTGATACGAGATCCTTACACAAGTCTTCATATCATATGAATGTGTCAGCACCAAAGGAAACAATTGTAATTACGATGTATGGGAAGATGTCAGGACATCTATTATGCAGTAGAGAACTCTAGCACACCGAACGCAGTAGAAGTGTTCCGATGATTCAGATAGCAAACACTTCATAAAACAGTGTTATGTGATGTGAAATCAAAGCTGTCTCAGTACTACATTAACCGAGTCTTTCAACTTGGAGACTTCAAGGAAAAACAGGACATTCTGCAATATTGCCATTGCACTTACGAAACCATTTACGATGTGTTGCATAAATTTTCGTAAACACCTTTGACGTACACTAATGGGCAAAACATTGAGAAAACAACATGCTGTGGATGGGTTTACTTTGCATATTCATAGTACTGCCGAGGGAAAGATGAAATGCATCTCTATGAAGAGCAATTTTCCTGCAACCGCCTTTCCCTGACGAGCGAAGACGAGTGCTGGATCGCTATCGTTACGGGACACTCTAATGCTTGCAATGTGCGGGTGGAAAATCGTCTTTGGAAAAGCAAAGATGACGCTTCAAACAACGGAAAGGAAATTCATGCGAAACGCTGGAATGGAAAATTTCTTGCCCAGACAGATTGCAACAAAAAAAACCGGTAAAATTCATGCTCACAGGACACGTTCGCCCGAGGTTGTGAGATATAGAACGGCTGGTAAAGGTAAAACAACAACGAGGAAAAAAAAACACTGAAGCGAACCCAACCGAGAGCAGATTGTTCGTAATTGAATTCACAATTTTCCATTCTTGCAGTCCCCCACGATCAAAGTGTACCGGCATTTCCGGAAATTTCGCAACGCCATTCGCACAATCTCATAAACGCCCAGAGTGGTAGAAGAACGCTATACGGCACGCTTCGCGTCTTAGACGACCGACGACCTCGTCTGTTTGTCTGCTGCAGAGGACACGACGTATTATGAATATGTTTTTCTCCAACAAATCGGTAACGATGTGGAGCATAAAAAGAAAATACTATAAGAGCATGCTGCAGTAGTGCGAATATTTTATTTTCCCCAAGGAACGCTGTGCTATTAGCTATTAACGATGGCAGGACTTCAAAGACTGTTTGTGGAAACATTCGCTACAAAGCGCTGTCGATCATTATTTACATCCTAGTGCGCAACCTCATTTCGGGGAAAGGAACTTTGATGGAAAAGTGACCATAATTGCAAGAAGTGCTTTATTACGTCTTTCAACCACTTAACCTTGAACTCCACGATAGAATTGAGTCTAGGCAAATCAAACAACAACTCATCTAAATGTTTTACGAGCAAATGAACGAGTTCTAGCTAATCTCAACGAACCAATGGCCTCCGTTTTAAAAAACCACACAACGAGCAGAGTCGTAAAACCTCGAATAAAACAAAATAGTCCAATTTTATTACCCATATGTTCAACCAAGGTTGGGGATGATAATCCGTTATAGATGGACGACTTTAAAATACGAATATTGCAATCACATATAAAATATGATTGTAGCGAAATAAAACACACGAAAGACGTTGCTACATTCCACGCCTAGAGGGTAGCCAACCTGCATTGCACATCAGTGATCCCATGCAATTCCAGCGATTCCATAAATGGGCGATAGAGAACCAGAACCAGTATGCAACCCTCACCTTCACCACAGGCGTATGACTCGCCATCGCTCCAACGGTACGCAGAGCAAGATGTCCGAGCGTACGTAAGCGTAACTTACTAGAGGTGGACATGATACTAAGATGCCTTCGGTACGGTGCATGACCATACAAAATATCTTCCCACGATCCAAGGGTAATTCTACCGACCAACGGTGCGCGCTATAACCAAACTGATCACATTTTCCCCCCGCTTCTTACACGTTACACCACCTACCTTCGGTGATGTTCGGTTCTGTTGAAATCTGATCAGTCGAATGGGAAACACCAACGCCACTGCTCGGATTGTTATCCACCGCCAGTGAAGTCACCGCTGCCGTCGCCACAGGGGCACTCAGTTCTGGCACCTTTTCGCCACCGGTTACCGAAGGTTGGTTGCTAGTGTTGAGGATCTTCTCCTCCACCTCGCCCGCATTGCCATTGTAGATGTTCGTTCCATTCGCCGATGAGCCTGCTGCTCCGCTGCCATTGGGCAACCCGCCCAGCGTACCAGATGCGTTGGCTGCCATCGCCATGGCACAGCAGGTCGGACATTCACCGACACTGTAGGGATGTTCACCACTTTCCTCCGACACATTGTTGTTGCTGCTCCGCTGTCCTACTGCTGCAGTAGTAGTAGCAGCAGGGCCTAGCCTCAGTCCCTCCAGCTTATCCTTCAGATCGATATCGATGTCCATAAAGAGTGGGCTGGCGTTAGCTGCCGAAGTCGGTCCCACCGCGGAAGCTGATGCACCGGAAGGCATGTCAGCCGGGCGAGCTATCGCACCATTGCTGGAGCCAACCATCCCGGTAGTTATCCACTGGTGCAGAGTGTGCTGCTGTCTCCAGTCCATTGTGTTGCTGGGTGCCACATCTGGCGGTAAGTCGGCGATACCTCCCGCCACAGGATGATGGTGATGATGTAGATGATGCAGATGCATCAGATGATGATGATGGTGGTGGTGGTGCAGATGATGATGATGGTGGTGCAAGTGTCGCAATCGATGCAACAGATGACTGATGGTGGCGGGATCGTGTCCACCGATCATGAACGATACTGCTGGCGCTGCCGGCACTGCACTTGGGCTCGAGACGGTTGCAAGGTTGGAAGACATCGGCGATAATGCATCGGGTGCCATTGTGCTTGTAACGGCTGGTGTGGATGATGTCGTCGTAGGTGTCGACAACTCATTATTGTTCAACCGATTGTCCATCGATCCTGTTGCTGCTGCGCTTGCATTGCAACTACATCTCATTACTGTTTCCCCGGTTTCCGATTCCGTACAGCGTTCCGCTGAGGATCCAAAATTACCATTCGCAAAGCATGCACACTGCTGCTGGCGAGAAAGTACATTGTCTACCACGACATCCTCCTCTGCAGGTGCAACAACACCATCACTTTCTCCAACAACCGTTGCCGTTGAATCGCCCGTTGGTGTAATATCGTCTGCCCCCGGCTCGGCGGCATTCGGTTCCATTTTCAGCATGCAAATCGTAATGGTAACGGAGCTTTTCGCGTTCTCTTCCTCGTCTTCCCGGACCGCTGTGCTGCACTCAGCACGTCCCACACGTTCGATGTCACGTTCAGTTATGTTCAGCGCCGACTCAAACGAAACATCGGCCACACCACCATTCCCCGGTACGCTGGGGCTGTCGCACACCGTAACTGACTGCACCAGGTGCTCAGCCGTCACGACCAGTTGTCCGTTGTGACTTAATTTACCGCCACTACCAGCAGCTTCTTCCTGCTGCTGCTGCTGGACACGTTTCGAACCTTTTTTCTCTTTCTTTTGCTTCCGTTGCTGGTGCTTCTGCTCTCGCTGGAGGCGACTTTGTTTGCCCCCCATGAGTGTCCGATCCGATCGTACGTCTACGACTGGCGATGTCTGCAACGTACACGCTGCTGCTGCTGCTGCTGCACAATCGTACGCATTTGGTACACGCGGTGACACTAACTTTGCGCGACTGTCGGGATAATATGTCTGTACACGGTCTGTGCTTCTTTTACTCGGCGATGCGCACGTTTGTGTACGCCGCTGGCCGACCTCCTGCCTGTTTATCTTTGCTCCGATACTGCGCAGTCGCACTTTCTACGCACACCTACACACACACACACCTCTCGGGGGTAAGGTCGGCTGCGTAATGTGCGTAATGTGCTGTTTTCTCCGACTAAACGCGGGAGGTTCGATTAGTCGGAATACAAAAATTGCCCGACCACCGACAGCGTACCGACGAATTCTCGATGTCGGCTAGCGCGCGATACGTGATGATGTTTTGTTCCTGGAAGAGATTAAACGTTTATTAGATTTCGTTCGCAATTCATCGGTATACTACGTGGGTTGTGGTTGCCATTCGTCAAGCGCAAGTCCTCTGTCCATGTCTAAGCAGTAAAGTTCAAGGTCACCGAATGTTAAATTCCTGCTAACTGTATTTATAATATTTTTCAATTCCAATACCCATCTGACGTTTTTTCTTGTGAAATAAAGCATACCTTAAACCTACTCTCTTTACCTCAAACTGTTTGGAATTCAGCGCGATTCAAATTATGTAAACCTTATCGGCGGGGGATCAGATGGTATTTAGACGTCAAAGAAAGTGGCACAAGCACTTAGAGGACTCTAGAGAATTCGGTTTCCATGCGTGTTCGTTTCGTCCTATCGTTATCTTACCCAACGCACCTTGTGTATCGTTTATCCTTGAGAGCGATGTACATTATGCGCGTAACATACTCAACCAACGCTCGCTCAGCTCGCATTCTTTATCGCGCAAAGTGACCCTGAACGCTATTTTTCCTCAGAACACGGTGCTGTTTATGAAGATACTCTAAACCAAATAACCCAATTTGGGTTGGTTGAATTTAAAAACCAAAAATACGCTGCGCAAGAAGGGAAGCTGCCAAGATTTTGGTACCTCTTCCATTATTCAACCAACACCTTTCCGGACGTATGTTCCAAACAAGTCGGACCAGCACCTTAATGCGGGCACCTAGAGACAGACAATCTGTGTTGTAAAACAGCGATAAAGTAGATGCATACGTGCGGCGCGATCCCAACGGAACAGAATGCGTACTAAAATTGAATTAACTACATCTGGAGTCACCCCCAACACAACACGGCGCCACTGAATTCGGTGCACGTGTTCTAAAATCCACACCCACAACAACAGTAACCTACTTTCCGCGTGTGCTCAAACCGTAAGGAGGTCAGCTTGAAGGACTGTGTGTATCGGATTTATATCGATCGATGATGATGAAAAACCTCCCTTCATCAGAAGCTATTACGGGACCACCTTCTCTCTTTCCTTCTGTTTCGCTAGAAGTTTTCCCTCATTTAATGCACTAATGAAGAACGTTATATGTGCAAGCGGCCTAAAACTCGCGCGACCGAAAAAAGCTTATTGGCTCTAGCTCAACTCGCGCACCGAGTGTAAACAAAACCCCCGCAATGGCTGGTATTCAAAAACAAACATGGTTGCGCACACGTTCGACCACCACCACCAAAGGGGGTCCGCTTGTTCGCACACACTAACGGCGTTCAGTAAGAGATGACGTTTGGTGTTACTACTTCAGTTAGAATGATCAGATATTCACACGTGACACACAACGCATCATCATCTGCCGTTGCTGCCCAAGGGAGCAAGGGTACACGGCGGCTCACGGCCGTTCCGAAAATGGCCCAATCACAGTTTATCTCTAAAACGACCGTCACACTACGCAGAGCTCGGTGCTTCGTCGTTTGGACATCACCCGGAGTAGTAAACATGTTTATGGTTGAGATGAGTGTACGTTTAGCGTGAATTTTGTGTACAGTAGAGCGCCGATTATCCGGGTATCTTTTATCCGGCTGTCTCATTATCCGTGCTAACCAGAAATGACATCTTCATATCTTTTTGGCCATGTTTGTTTTGAATGAGGTGCTTCTATACTCGTTCTTACTTACTGATGAACAGTTACGTACACCAACAGGGAACACAATTTGATTTGTTAAATAAAAGAACAAAGGTTGCTCTTTCCCCATTACTCGCTTTAAAAGCTGTAAGAACATTAAACAATTATGGATAAGCAACAAAAACGTCCATAATAATACAATTGGACCACACTCAAGGAAAAGATTGCAAGTATAACTTGAATTCTGTCCATATTCTGTCTATTATAATAATTTATTAAGTTGTGAGTTGATTTAGCTGCTGTTCAATCTGAGGAGAATGATTCTGAAAACAGTCCACAATAATTGAACTTTATGATATAAATGCATATCTGTCAACCTAAATATGGGAACCTTTTATCCGTGTTATTCCACTATCCGACCACTACTAATTCCCGACATGGCCGGATAATCGGCGCTCCACTGTATTTGAAACCATTTTTTTTGAATAAAATATTTTTAAAAAATAAAATCAAATAAGTATTAATTTTCACTTTAGTCGTAGAATGAAATATAAGGCCCCTCTTCATCTGGCATGCGCTCTCCAAGTGCGAAGAATTACAAACATTCGGCGAATGCAAAATATAACCTCAGCAAACATTCCACGGATCGTTTCAGCAGGAGCTACCGTTTGTAATTAGTTCTCCGAACGTGTGTCGCACGTAGGCTCACTTTCATAGATTAATTACGGTGAAATTCGCATAATCGAACCACCGATAAAAAGCAACAAATAATTTCCTGAGAAGCGCAGAAAATAACACAAGCCTCGTGATCGTGGCCCGGGAACGCTCCCCGTTCGGTACATGCGCACACAAACACACCTGTGGGCAGGGAGGTGTGAACAGTTAAATTGGCCGTGAAT
>KI423906.1:0-19512 GCA_000473375.1 Anopheles culicifacies | reverse complement strand
TCGGACAAGCACTGGGCTGACCAATAAAACTGTCGAAAGGAACAGTAAAGCATCGGTTGGCAAGTACTACAGTAATAAAAAAGGTCACGTTAGGTAATAGTATAAAATCCCTGTTACCCGATGGGATAATTTATGAGGATACATTTATGAGTTAACTTCACTTTTGCTGAGCATTTGATGGATTTTTAATATTGTAATTAGGGTTGAAGTTATTTTTCGAATAAACTATAGCACCTCTCGTCAAAGTCGAATTGAAATATATTGCCCCTTTCGCATCTCCATTCCTAATGTATGCATGTCCCTAAATGCCTTGTGGGCCCCAACAAACGATCATTAAGCGTACACATCGTACCGCTGTGATTGCTCGGCCACCTTTCAACGGGTGAAACGTCCCAACACCGATCGGGTGTTTTAATTTCATTCTCGTGCAACCCAATAAACGCGCGAAAATACGCGAAAAAGATCGTTTAGCGTTACGAACCGTAGCACACCTTGTTATTTGTTCTCTCCACGTTTCGCCTTCCATTTGCAAAAAGGATCGACGCCATTCTTGACGCTCTATCATTAAATCTAACCTTTCGCGAGCAAACAGCGAATAAAACACAAGAAATCATATCCAACGCCCCGGCAGCCCAGGGTGTGTGGATCGGAAAGGTGGGCGATGTTCAGCTGGGACGGGGTATTATGTTTGCGGTTTTTACATTTTGCGTATGTGCAGCCACCTTGATGCGGGTGTTGCGTTGCAGCTGAATCGAAACGACGGCAAGGGAATGCGTGTGTGTGTGTCTGGTACGAAGCGAACCTTCGACACCTTCCGATGTGCGTCAACAAACGCCTTTGAAAGGCATTGTTTTACAAAGGTTCCTAGGAAATAAAATAATCCGAGCTGTCCGACTGAGCAGGATGTGGGAAAGTTTTGTTTACGGATTAGTTTAAAAGTTGGTAAACATCGATACAAAATGGCACCAGATAGTTGGTGGGTTTGCATGCACAATTTCACGCCGTGTTGACCGCGTGCTACCGCGGGCGCTTTCTAGCTGAAGCAACAGAATAGACGGTTTGTTTGGGTGCTATCAGTTACAAAAGCCTGAGCTCCTGGCAAGGCGTAGTTAACAAGGCGGAAAATGCACTTTGGCTTAACATGTTACAAAAATGCTGCTAGTGATATACTGCATCGGCAAAGCCATGTGTATATTTATATACCTGGAGTACATGGTGTTCGTTGAAATTTAGTTCAATAATTGGAAACTAAAAAAAAGTGTATCTCTTGTCGAACTTATTCACTTTTACGATTTATCGAAGAAATATTGGTTTATTGTCTCTTAAGTAGCTCCTCCGAGAATAATACAAGCTTTTCCTCCTTTAAAATAAACTTCTCCTTTAAATCTACTTTCTGAGCAACTGAGAAGTAGCGGGATCAAGCGACTTGTTCGTCGCTTGGATGGATGATCTACCTAAGCGTAAGCGGTAGCTGGTATTGTTGAATAACTTGGTGGTCTGTTTGTACTAAAACGTTATCCCTTAGAAGAATATTATGTGACATTACATAGTTGAAAACAAATAATAGTGTTCATTGTGTAATAGAGTGTTTGTCAAAAAACAGTTGATTTTAGCCTTTTGGAGCAAATGATAGCCTTCAGGTGCTTATTACAGAAATTATCTGTTTTCCAAATGGGATATATGATAAGGTTAGAAAATATTGTTAGCTACGTTTGCCACCAATCACCAATCCCGTACTATTAATTCCATACACACACAAGAAAGCAATCACATTGTTAGCTTACTATCAATTAGCTGTTTGAAACTGAGCGCTGGTGTTAATGGAATTGCACTTTAATCTGGATCAAATGGTGATATTGAGATACTGTGTGCTGTTTTATACGATCGTGTTTCGGTTTTGCCAGTCGCTCAACATTGGCTTTTCACCGAAAGTGAGCCATTTCTGTTCGGGACATAATTTATCGTTTCGGTGTTTCGATCTGCTGTTCAAATGTAAAAGGCGAACACACACACAGAAACGCACACCCATGCGCACACGGGCCTTTAAGTAAAACACGATTATTACCGAAAGCGGACTGTTTATCAATTTAGTTATTTTGCAGTTAAAAGGCACCCAGGCGAGCCGCAGATTTTGTAGCGACGGTTTTAAGTTTCGCAATCGGCCCCCGCATCGTTGTAGTCGCCATGGTGGTAACACCTTGATTTGCAAGAAAGTTGTCCCGAGGAAGGCGAATGGGGACCCACCCGACCACACACTAACAACGGTTGGGCAGGAGATTCTTGGTGGTAGCTCGCGTGTTAGCGCCTAGTGCCAGGAGAATGGTGTATTTTTCGATAACTGATTGGTAAGATTTCGTGCCTCGGTTTCAAGTCGGTGGTCGGCTGGCCGTTACGATGGACATGTAAATTTGCGGGTATGTGAAATGGAAGGAAAATGTGGTCAGTACTCAGTACCTCATATCTTCAAACGTCTGCTCACGATTAGGGTGTGATCGTGGAGAACGCAGCATTATTGACAAGACCAGTGCGGTTCCTCACTTATTGGGCGTTGAAGTCTTTTGATTATGTGATACACGCTGAAAGGTGAATCATTCAGCAAAAGCCTGAAAAGAAAAAAGAAAACCTGGTAGATCGAGAAGCGGTAACAGCTAACAAATGATCATTTTCTAGATCGTGCACGGTATTGAGCATCAAATATGTTAAACAGTGAGAAAAATGTAGCATTTGAAACGAAAAAAAAGCATACCGGCTGTACCCACGTCACTGGATACGATGGGAAACTGAAATGGAATCCAATTTCGTCGGTGAAAGCATTGCGTAATGCGTAATTGAAAATATTTTTCGTGAAAATGCTTAGCACCGATTCGGCACGCAACCTAGCTGGGGCCGACGCATGGCGCCCAATGTTATTGGGTTCCCATGCAACACAGCCACACTGTGTTTGCAGCGGCAGACGAAAAATCTGGTTGGATGAGATGCAAAAAATGCAAACAAAAAATGAATTGGACATCAAATGGTGTTTGTTTATTCAGCATTGAATTTTAATTAATTTCAATTACCAAACGCTAATTCGGTTGCACAAACAAAAATATAAATAAACCGTGCAACAGGCACATACAAGCAGACGAAATTAGGTTCAGCCTATCTTTGGCGTTGATGTTTTTTCGACGAATTGTTTTCAAATCACTTGATCGCACAACGATGAGTCGCAAAGTGTTTAGCGCTGAAGGGATCGCGTATTTCGTACGCTAATGCATTTTTCATGGGTTTTCTCCGCTGGAAAGGGGGTTTGTTTTTCCGCATCGAAATGCTCGGCAAGGGTATAATATCATGCTGCAACACGGCAGCAATTGGATGCATTTTGTTTTCTTTTTCGGTCTTCCTGTCGTAGATGATACAGTGCACGCAACATGTTGTTTATTCTCACTTGATCATCACACTACTTCCGACGCACCGTTGGAGAGTTTGAATGAAGGAAAGTTAAATGCTGGGCGTATTTGGTAAAATAAAGCATATGAGGAAAATTGTGTGTGCGAGCTTTTGTAAATTGCTTCATTGTTTCAGCTTCTAGTTTGGGGATATATTGTTGTAATCAAGATCGTTATTGAACTAATTTTTACGTATTACTAATCCTATTAATTGAACATTTTAAGCATAAAAAATTAATAATACTCTTTGTTTGCTATATAAAACTTGGGCTTTATTGAATAGCACTTTATTTCAGGGGGCCCAACGACAACTAAACAGCATGCAATCCATCTAATTGCTTAGCACGTATCTACCGCAATCATATGCCTGTCGCTTACGGGTGCATTGTACGTCAAGCTCAACCAGGCCGTTTAGTGTGGTCTGTTTTGAATCGCAAGCAAGATCTCAAAAATTCCTAAAACCTTCCCTTGTTACTGAGACACTGAAGGGGTTCCGCACAAAGTGAAAAGAGGAAGTGCAGTTTTATTGCCCTACATCTAAGCTTCCCGCTTCACTCTTAGTGGCAGCCGTTCACCCCAAACGGGGAGCAGTAAAAACCGTCAAATATGTTAGTTAAAAACGAACGATATTATGCTGATATCGTCTCCTTAATTGCAAGCTGCAACAGCACACCCAATCGCACGCTGCAGCCCGGGCAAATGTGATGAAGCTGGGTATGCAGGCGGTGGCAACGTTATGCCAGAGTGTACGATTAAATAATAATTGGAATACGGTGCAGTTAGTGGCGGGAGTGCATTTCGACGTCACTCCAGCTTGAAACGACGATTTTCTTTTTTAACGTTCAGCATAGTATCATAATAGCGTGTGGTTAGTTTCGTTTTACGAGATAAATTTATCGTAACATGCCATTGTTGCGGGAGGGATTATGAAATATCGATCTGAAAGAAGTACACAACATGATCTTGATAATGAGCAATGATGGATAAATACTCCAAGTCGCATGGTAGGTCTATTTTAGGCCGGTTTATATCTTAAAAATTGTGTTCAAAAAGCACCAAACGTTTTTCAATCGTTCGTTGTACTTGTTTGTTTTTACTTCATATATATGAATCATGTGATGTTATTTGGATTTTGTGATATTACTAGATCTGTGACAATGGATAGCGTTCAAATTATAGTAAGTTTGGCTGGCTTAGATCAAGAAAGGTTATTAAGCCGCTACGCAAGAGTTACTTCAGCTTAAATTGGTAGCAAACTGTAACAGCTTCCGTAGTTTCTAACGTTTGTTTGAAGAACGTCACGACTTCTATCGGAATACCTGTCCGATCCTAATTGTGAAAGCCCAAATCGTTAGCCTCCCATCAGTTCCAGCCCTTTTTCCAGCCCTGTGCGGTCTTACTTAATCAGCCTTGAATCGGTTCGTGATACATGGCCTACGATGGAGCATTGTTGCTGAATGTCAATTTTGGGATGTCTATATTTGACTTAATTCCAGCGTAAGCCCTTTTCCCAAAAGCGCTCCTATTTTAATGTACCCCCTGTTCCCGAAGTGCAGGCGTCCTCCAGGCGACCTTTGGCTAAGGGATTAACGGGTCTGTTGCATTAGTCGGGTGGAGGCGGCTTCAGTTGCAGGTTGCAGGCTGGGAGAGAGAGAGAGAGCATTGCCACAGCGATCGTATAGCCAAGGTGTGATGTTTCCCTCGGTGCCTGTCGAAGGTAACGGTGAGGTTCCTTTCAGAAAACGTACTTTATGCTTCACAGGTCGGAGCTAGGGCGAGTCATGTTACAAAGCCATACAGCGGGGAGGTCGAGTGCAATGCGGAGCAAGTGTGGCGTGGCCAGTGCTTGCGCGGTACTTCATGGCACGAAACGCTTCGTAATTGGACTGTAGCTGACCGTCTGGCTTGAGTCCAATTCGAGGGCGGAGGCAGTTTTGGAATGGTCCAAAAATAGTTTTTTTTTCAAGCGTTGTCTTCGGGTTCCTTTCCTTGCTGGTGGCTAGGGCGGAGAAGAATAAGTAGCTCTGGATTTCTTAAGCATCTCGAGCAGTTAGCAGCAGCAAGTACAGTGAAGCACTCCGCCCCTGATCGGACGAGGTTGGGAGGTTTTTTTTCAATTGTGTTTCAATTTTCATCATATCGCAACGAAGGACTATTGGGTCGATTTCCATGGATAAGGCGTGAAGCTAAAGAATGCACAACATTCCTTCGTTAAACGATTGTGCACAAAAAAAAAAAAAACATTGGTTTGGAGCGTCAAATACCAATACGCTTAAGGTACTTGCTTCTAAGCTGAATGGCAACAAGAGTAACCGTCTGCTAGCTGTGATTGGCAGCAGTTGAACAACAAAATTGAGTTAAAATATAAATAAATATCTCCCGTGCGAAAGGCACACGTTGAGCCAACATTTCCGTGCTACGTCCAGTGACGATTAATCATTCCTTGACGCTAGGGAACGAAGTGGAGCACCAGCAGTGTTCTGAAACTACCCGATCACTCCCAATCACTCGAAATTCCATCGATCTCGCGCCTGGGTAAGAATAATTTACATGGGAATCGGTACACCAACCACCATTCTAATGCGAAAATGCGACTGGACGAACGCAGCGAAACGACAGTTCCGTGCAGGATTATTGACGTCGAAACCATACATTATATCGGAGCGGGCGTGATTAAGGGCTGTTAATGACATTTGCTGGGCAATTATGAAAATAAATGTGCCCGTACGGTGGACTAGGTTAGCGCAACACAAATGCAGTTGTGCGAGTGTTTCTGATTGAGTGGGACAAATTGTTTTCACATCAATCAGCGTATGTTATTTTGCGAGCCTTCATATCGAAGGGATGTGTGATTGACTTATTGCGGGCAGGATCTTATTTACAGTCCTATGCATGGTACACCATAAACATAGGGATTTTTTTTGGATTATATTCGGTAAGGAAAATGGAAATTGTGTTCGGTGATGAATAAAAGTAATAAAAATATAACAAATACGCTACACCACTGCTCATCGCAAATAAAGTGGAAAAAAATAACTAATAAATGAAATGACAGGAGACTTGTTTTATTGCAGTCGGAGTTGCTTTCTTACAGTATTTATTATTCTTCACATATACTACTTTAGTACAGCTTTACTAGGAAATTCACAGCGATATGAAAGTGGTGTCTCTTTAATGGCGTTTTTTTCAAGCCTTTGGATATGCCTATGAAATCAAAGCGTCATGCCTTCGATGACTTCAAAGAAATTCTAGGGAGGAGTATTTCTGAAACATGTTCTGTAAGTAACTTATAATAATAGGACTTTCAAAAATATCACAAGAAATTCTTAACACAGGTTTACTCGTTACTATTTTGAATTTTGAAGTTATTTTGTAACATATTGATCTTATTGATTGAAATAAACTTCAACTAATTATGTTTGCTCAACATTTATTGCTAGCTAATAAAATTGTACTATGTTTAAAACATATATTTTCAATACGAACCGAGCAACGCTTACAATCACAAGTTGCAAACGTGGGTCTTATTTTGTGTTTATGTTCCGTCGTCAAGCAGGTGTTCACGACTATACCCTGAACGATTTATCTACCGTCAACCTATTTAGACTGCACTTTGTTCGTGCCTGAGCCTCACCGGCCCCATTTTGGGTGCATATAATTCAAATCTCCACACATAGATCATACGCACCCGGGTGCGATCGCGTAAAAGGCTAAACGTTTGCCACCCGGACCGAAAGCCCAGCAGTAGGAAACAGGTTGTAGGCATACACACACACATGTACTAAACGAACGGTACCGATAAGCGGTATGCGCGAAAAGTCTTTTAACGTGCTAGTTACCCCGCAGAGGCCGACGCCCAAGCAAAGTCGGAAAGGAGACACCGCACCAAGAACTAGCTGCTGATCGTGGTGAGAGGTGGAAATAAGGTAAATATAAAATTCAAAACTGATTTTTACCAGCATGGCAACACCTTTCACTGCGCAGAGGATAAGTGATATACGTGTGTGCGTGTGTGTTTATGTATTGCTTTTTTATAATTGCAAATTTTCCACAAACTTCCATTCTGGTTTAAGCTGCCTGGTGAACGTGAGCCGAACAAGCACGAAAAGGAGTTATTGCAAAAAGAATTGCAGGAATGATCTGTTGCTTAATTGTTTGCTGAAAATGTCGATTTAAATGGGGGCGTAAATAATTGAGCTGATTAAATGAAGGTTATTTTTCAAAAACATTGGAATGGTGTGGAATAAATATATTACTGGATAACATCGAGTGTGTAGAATAATTGTACCATAAGTGTTTTGGCAGTAAATTTTATTTGACCACAAAATCAAATAGTTTGACATTAAAAAAGACGAACTTTTGTGCGTACATTACCTCCAAAAGCAGCATGTCCTTGACGCGCAATAAGTGAATTTAAATTGCAACACTTCAACTAGAAAACTTCGTCCACCTTTTCATATTCCAATTCGGATTGAACAAACAAATCCTCCCACTAAGACAGCACACACACATCGAGCACAAATGCATGTTTCCAATAAATCTCCGATCAAATATTTGCATTGAAATACGGAAATTATCTGACACAGGCACTACTGATTGAGACCTTTCAAATGGTGATCGCGTGCCGGATCTAGATCGCGCACAAGATCTTCCGCCCAGCGATTTACTCCATTGTCTGTGCGTCAAAGTACGAGACAAAATGGTTCCGTGCGCCGCATGTGGTCTGTGTAATGCGCCTTCTTTTGTGTCGTTGAAACGTTAGCACACACACACTCTATCTGTCAAGAACAGGAAGTTTGAGGCTGTGGTTTTTGGCGTTGGCCGGTTTGGTTGTAATCTTTGCCAAGGGATTGCCTTTTGTTTTCGCCTCCTGTTTCGAACGGTTGCACGGTTCGCCATTCACCGTGGTTCGGGCTGTGGTTCTGATCATTTTTCGGTCGGGTGTCGAAAAGATCAACGTCGGAAGACAAAAAGTCAATATACGGAGTGGAACAAAATGAACCCCTCCGGTTCGATTGTCCGGCTTTATTCCGTGTGCCACGCCAAAATAGTGTACTGCGGGAAGTTGTGGGCAAACGGTTGACGGTGAAGGCAAGATTTGAAAGTAAGCTAGCTGGATGGATGGAGCAAGAACCGAGGCTGTTCGAGGTCGTTTACAATCTAGAGCGAATGGGTATCGCGAGTGGTACAGAGACTTCGTCACCAGCACAGGGTGGAGTTGCTCTGTTTCACTAGACGCTAGGAAGACATTCGCCCGACTAAAGGCAGAGATTGTGGTCGCAAGGTTATGGCGAGAATTTTCGAGACAACCCAACAACAGTTTGTCCAGCTTGAGATCTGTGTGGGTAATTTTCGGCAGGATTGAACCCATGGATCCCTTTTTTTTTGTTCCATTCCATGGTTAGCATTAATGGCGGATAGGGTGTTACTGGTATACAAGCGTTCGAACAACTACGTCAAACTCGAAACGCACTGTCACGTATACCTGTTACGACTGTGACTTAAATCATAAAAATTCTATAGCATAAACTGCGAGTTAATGAGTTTTATTACCAACGAAAAACATATCACAGAGACCGGCGAGGTGAAATAAATTCTCCAGTTGTTTTGGTCACCTCTGCACCACATGGATCACAGGACCTTGAGCTTAAGAACTTAATTTTGGACGCTTTATTACATGCCTGCGGTTGGTTTTGGGAATGGTGAACGGTATGCAGGAAAAAGGTTATCGAAAGGGTCCGGTCAGAGTTATCTGAGCCGGACACTGCTGTCACATAACTTGAATTTAGGGTTTGCATTAATGAAGGTGAACTTACAATTGGTATGCTAGTAAATAATTACACGTACACATAATTTATGTGCGGTAAGGTGCTGAAAAAAGGTTGTGGCCCTTTTTTATTTGTTGCCGCATTTAAATTTTGCTAGCGACAGCAGTTTAACGGTTAAATGATCGTGTTTTTAGAATGTTTACTTCGTGGAAATGGGCTATGCGGTGGGAAAATGTGCTTTGTTTTTATTGCTACGTTGAGTGGAGCAAGAAATGGAAGGAAATCTTGTTTTTAAGGTTTTTTTGAATGATTAACATTGAGTTATAATATGTATTATGTTGAGGATCTCAGTTTCGAATCTTGTGTTGACAATTTGTTTGCATAATGAGGTAGAATAAAACCAGAATGAATTGAGTCATAAAATAGACACTTCAAACAGAGTAGAGACACTTCAAATGTATTCTATATATTTGCAATTACTTTTCAAATTAATAACAAACTCTTTTGGCATAGCATTCAGACTTGCGTTTAATTAGAAATCTTGCCTCCGGAACAACAATAAAATCAAACCTAACCAACTGGCGGTTGGGATTTTCCACTTATCTCATACAGTTATGTCCAAAACTTCACATCGCCTCGTTAGGTACCTGATAGACCTCCTTGGAAATAACGAATGGCTACTCTTTAATAAGACTTCAATATTATTTATAAATTTATTTAATCTGTTATATCGGCCACGAAGTTTAATGTCAATTATTTAAAAAATGAATAAAATCACATAAAACAAAACATTAAACTTAAAATATGACCTATTTTACCATTTATCCATTGTATAAATTCCTTTTTCGAAACCTTTTATCTTTTATAGTGCCAAACGATGTCAATAAAGAACACTTACGGTAAAAAATTTAAATGACGATTACTACAAAACATATTCAACAAGCCATGATTGAATAACAATTTACTTTCCTTTCCACGACACCAATATCTGTAGACAATATCGAGGTTCACCCAATTGTCGTCCTATACTTGCTTTCTTGATCTCAATAACAGCAGCATGATTCATCGCACCATCGATACTGCTTTGGGACAATCCTTTATGTTAAATTTGGTCAAATATGGTGTAGCTTGCGAACGTACGACCGTACACCCCAATCACTGTGTCCGTATCGCGTCGTGACTGCGCTAGAAGTTGGTCCATTCCCTTCAAACGGCGGTTACGTTCAATTAGACTGACCTTTACCGAAAGCGAAACACATGCTGCGGTCCTGCAGACTCGCGTAAAAACACACCGTTCTTTTTGCAACAAACTTCCTTGGGCGCGGCCCGCATTGTGACGCGATTACCGACTAAAGAGCTGCAAGCAACATACGCGACGCTGTACACGGTGGCCACATGCTGCATAAATGAGGCGTTACTCTCGTTGGAGTTTTTCATCCCAGCTTCGATGCGAACGCGGGAACGCGATTGAAAGGCATCCGAGTGTAGCTTTTTATTTGAACGTTCAAGTTGCGGGATTGCAATCGCGGGAATAGACAGGTCGATAGAGGTTCGCCCAAGAACAGCTCACTTGACGAGGCGTAGGTTTTGGTGTAATTGTTGCAAAGAATAAGTTGAACATAAATGGAAGTAGTGAAAGAATTGAATTGAGAAAAAAAATACCCTGAACAGAGGGCAATACGTCCGAACGTCCGTTTGTGAGAGTGATTGAAGCAATCGTTCGCATTGGGTTGGTAATAAAATTGTTCTAGCCTCGTGACACGATCGTTTATGTGCGGTTGGTTCAGTCCTCATCCTCACCCCTTTTACCTTCATTGCGCCATCTTCGGCCACGTGGTGCCAATTAGAAGGTACATTGGTACAGCACTCGCTGCTAAAACATATCACCTACAACTCGTTGATAGCATTCCACACGCCAGGGGGAGTCTGTTGGGCTGGGCTCAAATGCAACAGAGAACATGGGTGGTAATACTGAAATTGATTAAAATGTCGATGTTAGACTAATGATGCATGCAGGGAAGCAGCAGGTATCTAATGGAAACAAATTTAAATTGGACCAGAGAGTAACTGCTTCGGTTGTTGTCATTCTGTGGTGCAGCGTAAAATTTATTTTCAAACAGCACGTGCAATGACATAAAGGGACAGTAATAGCCCATTTTAAGGTGGGTGGTTTGGGGTTTGGTTGCAATTGAGGATTATGCATTGCAAATGAAAACAATATCGTTACAGCTCTAATGACATTCCTATTTCGTTGCATAATATATGTATCTTTCTATCTTATGTTTGTGACAAAAATCCGAGGACTCACAGTGAAAACATAAAATCAATACAATCTTAGGGAGTTAAGCTGGCAAATTAAAAATTCGATTGGTCAGTAATCGAAAGTGGCTATGATGACACGAAGAGCTGTCAGTGTTCCAAATGACATGGGGAAGTCTACTTTAAAGAGATCAGGTTGAATCAATATGATTGGAAATTACTACAAGCCAGTAACCAGAAGATTTACCAGTAGCCAAATTAGGTGCTTACTAAGGAACCCCCAGCTGTGCTAGAGGTTAGGCACTTGATGTCCTCTTCATCACTTACAATTTTCAAATTTTATGAAATTGACTTGGATTTAATTTTATGAAATTGACTTGGACGGCCACGGTTCGGTGGCCGAGGACACCGGGGCGCCGGTCTTCCAACGGGCAGGACCGAGGTTCGAATCCCATTCGGGCCGTTCCCCCGTACGCAGGACGGACTATCCTGTTGCGGGTACACTCAAGTCACGGAAGCCAGAAATGGCAGGCCAAGACCTCTCGAGGTTGTAGAGCCAGAAAAAAAGAGAGCCTAGCCTCATGGAAACCCCAAGCGGAATGCTTGGAAGTTATGAGGATTTTTTTAGTCACACTGTATCTGTTCAGAATATCAAACTTAATACTACAGACATCACAACTTCCGAAGATTTCCTGACGGATATAATGCGTTCTCACCTTATTTTCCAATATAAAGTACCATTAACCTTTTTTCTTAT
The DNA here is from genome assembly GCA_000473375.1 of Anopheles culicifacies. NCBI lineage: Eukaryota > Metazoa > Arthropoda > Insecta > Diptera > Culicidae > Anopheles > Anopheles culicifacies. The sequence continues at coordinate 7,300 of KI423906.1, read as the reverse complement.
TTTTTACTTTGATTCACATTAGATTGGATAGGCCATTAATGATTTAATTCGCCTTATTTTGTGGTTTAATTTATGTAATCTTCAACGAACATGGTTAGTCTTAGTCCTTGCCCAAATGCTAACTCTTTGGAACGAGCAAACGAATGCGATACTTTCAATGTTCTCACTTCTTAAAAAAATCCAAATTTGCAAACATTTGCCATGAACCACGCAAATATGTTAGTGTCGGCTAAAAACACACATAAAAGTAACATGACAATTAATTCTGTTCAGTGTTTTACCAATTTTCTTCAGCAAACAAACGATGACCCTATCCTTCGCCCACTTAGTACTGATGGTTACAAGCGTATCCAACATGATTCATGGCTGTAGGTTTTGTTTAAAATTGATTATCTTTATAAACGGTTTTTACAACAATTTACAATTGGCTGGCAATTACCAGGCGAAGGACAGGAAAAAAACAACGAGCACCTCCAATTCGCATTGAAATTCACCAAATATTTTTGTCACTGCACGCCACCTCCAAAGATCCACCAACAAACAGCATGGCAAAAGAACGATGTTTTCGTACGACTAATGTGGCACAAATTTGACAAATGAGCATGGACAAATCGTATGACATGCAGCACAAAGATGGCGAAACCATCGCGAATTGATTTCCCTCGTAGAAGGTGGTTGGAAGAAAATAAAACTTCCAGTGCCAAATACAGTCCCGCGCAGGGGAATGGATATGATTTTGAAGTTTACACTTTTTTTAACTTTTGTTCTCTCATAGGCCTAGGCCAATTGGTGTACCATGGACCGTACCAAAACGAGAAAATTATTTTCTTGTTAGCACAACTGACTGCCCTCAAGCTTTAAGCGCTGAAAATGTCATCTTGGACATCACAAGACAAACAATCGAGAAAAAAAACCCCTGTTCCTTGGATTCCTTTTCTTTGTTCCACGTTTTTTGTTGCTTTTTTGGGGAGGTTTGGGTTTTTTTTTGTTTTGCACCAATAGTACGGGGAAAAACTCATTTACTTCGATTGATTGTTATGGACTGCATGGATGAGGTCCACCAGGCGACAGTAAAAAGGGTCGGAACCACGCTCGAAGGAAGGTCCTATCAGTGGACACACTGCATCTATGTGGCGTATGTGACCGCGAAAACCTCACGCAGATTGCGGGTGACTAATTTTTCAAGTGAGCAATAGCTTTTATCTACTTCTTCTTTTCGCCCCGTGGGTATGAACTGATCTTGTGTCCAATTTGCCCAGTCTGAAACGACCTTAACCTTAAAGACGCAAAGCTGACAGGGAGCTTGCCCTAAAGTCTGTTGAGTATTGTTTTGGGTGTGTTATGGTATGTTAGGCTGAAGGCAGAATTTGTGGGCAATCCATGAGATGATCAAGATGTAGCTATTTAGGACTGATCTCTTAATAAATATTTAGTATTTTGTATTGGACAAAAAACAGCGAAAGAAGTCAAAGGAGAGGGAGCAACGAACGGTAAACATGTCATGTTTGGAGAGCGTTAGTGTTGTCAGCTGCAAGGAAGTACCCACCAAACAAAGGTCAAATTGATCGGATTGTCATTGGTAAAAAACCCTTCACCTAATGTCTAAAGCTGTGAAGTGCTTTTTAATGAAATGCAAAACGATAACAATCGCTAAACATTGATGACATTCGCGATAGAATTGTGTTCTTGTTCTTCCGAGAGAACGCAGCACGAACGTTGGCGCCCTGCATTATATTCGGAGTCTGCTGATGAGACGAATAAAAACCGGGATGAATATTCATTGGTTGTCCGGAAGGGTGATGAAGTTTTAAAAATGTCCATCGGCTTACGCCACTGCTCAAATCACCTTCACTAATTGCATCCATTAGCACCAGCTAGGTGCCCGCGGCGGTTGATGCAAAAGTGTGATGTTTTTGGAGATCCGCTTCCGGAACTGGGCCAGGGCGATCAACGGGTAAACAAACATCTCCCGAAATTGAAATTCCGAGCTCTTCAAAGCTTTGCGTTGTGAATGCATCATGCATAAATATGAGCTGTGGTTAAGCGTCTGTGGTGTTTGTGTAGAATTATGAATTGATTTAGGCAATTTTTAAGAACTCTGCTGACGGATATACTCAAATGCTTTAAAGTTTCTATCAAATATTTTCCTGGTCATAGGTTTTATTGGATACTGGAACGAGATGTGTGCTTGCCATTATAATTCATCCTGAAATGCTTTGCTCTAATATAATTCATTTATTAAGCAGATTGTAAATTTGAAAAAGATATTAATGAGCGTTCGTCTGTTCGACGGAGTAAAAAAGACTTCGAATTAAAGTTAATACATAAGAAGAAAATGTCTTGTAAATCAAGTAGTAGTAAGATTAAGTAGTTAAGTAAATTAATTTAAAAACAATTACAGTATTTAACATCATTATAAGGCCTCCAGTTTTTTAAATAGAATTACTTTGACTTTTCCAGTCTTACTCAAGCTCATGTTCGTGTTCATTAATTCAGAGCTAGAATCAGTACTATCATTTTAAAAGCCTGTTTTTACATTGCCAAGAATCAAGCTAGAATTTGTGAAAGTTGTGTGAGGACTACGTTTTGAACAAGCTAATACAGCGGCAGATAGACTGATAAAAAATAATCAATGCAATTGTAATCTAATTAACAATTCAAATATGTCAACTAATTCTAACCTTGTTCTGCCGCTGGCACTTATCTGTGTCGTTCGTTGCTAGGTGTGACCAAAGCTCCAAGCTGTGTGGGTCTGTTACAAATCCACCGTCAAACCGTACGACCCAACTTGGGAGGGAAACAGGAAACGGTTTAATAATTATTAACCGCTTCATCCTGGTGGACACAGGCCGCATTCACGTACAGCTAACCATTCGATCCCAATAGGGAAGGAACCCGCTCAACACTGGCGGGTGGTTTGTATGGGCACCACTCGGCAGAACCTTGAACCACCCGGCAATACATCGAGGGTGAACTATTTATTGCTTTTGAAAAGCAAAAATTCTTAACCCACGGCTTGGGCGTCGCCTGGGTAGCAAAGCGCCGCGTTCGCCTGAGTCATGGGTTGACATTTAAGCACTTTTGTCACTCCATTCATGTTCACCGAAAGCCCTCGAAAGGCTGCACGGGCCTAACAGCCGACGTTCGGGGGTGTTTTTATGTTCGAAGTTGCGATCACTTTTATGCCGTGACATGTCCGGATATGCTGGTGGCCGGACGCCATGTGGCTACGGCGCACTGATTTTTGCTGCTGGGTTGGGTGAAATAAACTTGAGAACTTAAATTATAAAACTGCCAGCCTCGAAACAGGGAGGAGAGACCTTTCCCAGCTGTGCTGTAAATCTAATCCCATGAGGTAGGTATGCTACGGGGTTTTAATTAGCAAAACTACCCGAAAGGTGACTGAAGGAACATTGATCGTTTGAAGCATGCATAAATCTTTCAAACTGCTGTTTGATGCTGTGAGCTAAATACTTACTTAGGCGTGGATAACCGAACATCGGGATAACGCTTAAGTTCTGCAGGAACGAGGCGGAAAAAATGTCATCCCACTTCCTGGGTTTGACCTTTGGGAAATGGATTGTTTATCGTAACAGGTTGTGAATTAATACTCCAACATCAATTAGCTAAACAGAAGGAAGGATCACTTTACACATGATTGCGATCACAATTTGCTCCACTTTTTTTTAGACACGTTGATCGTATTTAGAAACGCAAGCTGAGATTTTTTTTTACTGATCCCAACTGATCGTTTTACAAAATACTTTGCTGTGGTCTCCAATCTGTTTCACAGCAATTTGCAATCGTTAGCGAGCGAAACGATTTGGTAAAGAGCAAATGGTACGGTTCGGTTAAAATTTTCACGGGCGCTTTCAATTAATTCCACCGAAAGCTTAAACATAAAACTAGCGGATGATGAGCTTGATGGGACCATTTGGAAATGTGCTCCTATTTTTATGCGCTAAAGTTAAGCTACAATTGAATCTTGCTCGCTCGGTGATGATGCTTTGTTGCAGAACGTTCCACCCGTTGAGTGGAAATGGAAAATGACACCCGCTTACGGAAAGAAAAACGGGCAACGCATCTGTTCCACCATTAATCCAGGGTCAATTGAAGAGGTTAGTCGCTTGCCATTTCTCAAGCACTTTGCGAACCGGCCAGTTTATCTATTAAAGTCAAATTACCAAATCCATCAACACCCATCGTTTGCTTGGCAAGATGAATGATTTTCGGCGGGGTCTAGTCTGTCTACGCGGCAGTTTATTGACGATGGGATGCTCTCGGGAAAGTGGATGGTGTGATTTATGTTACAGCTGCTGCAGAAGAATATAACGAAACAGCAGCAACAGTAGCTATTGAGATAATGTCCTCCTTTTGCGACCAGCAATTTGTGCGAATTTAAAACAAAGAAACCAAAGCGGCTGGATCAACCATCTGGGTTTGGAAAATTAAAACCTGCTAGTTCTCACACTTGTGTTTACGGCTGTAGTGAAGCACGTAAAGATGATCATTTCTCCCATCGAGACCATGAGATGTCCAACGGGTTTCAAACGGATTACTTCTTTTCGGCTTGTTTAGCTGCTTGATGTTTGTTTGCCAGAAGGTATTTGTCACAATTCAACAAACGGTAGATTCTTTTTGGACAAGTAAAACCGTTTTGAGCAATTATGTTTACGACAAGAGTGAATGATCTAGCTCGATTGTAGATTTAAAGAAACGGGAGAACTGCTGAAATGGAACAAACTTACGTTTGATGAAGGTTTAATTTATGTCTGTTTTGGTTTAAAATATTTGTTGTTTATTTCTGCTTGGTGGGGTTTGTTTTTTGTTTTATTCTGAAGATTAAAGTGAAATAAATAACCAAATAGCTTATTTTTCAATAATATGTTTTAAAGCTAAATGCTCTTTAGAGTACAATTCATTCTTTTTTATTCTAATTGAAAAAAAACTCCAACTCGTCCAAAATATCAAACCAATCTGTGCTGTTTGTTGAAGGGGTTGATTGATTCCTGAGAAATGAACCGCGCCTTCGGACATAATTCAACATCCGTTCATTCTAGAAGCAACACCACCACCGTTAATAAACTCGCCCAATCCAATCAAATTAAATTATGGCACTTTTAATTTTCGTCCACCGCTCGCACTAGAAAGTAGCGCAAGCAATATGGAGCAACGGCACGAGCAATGCCCCAGCCCTTCCTGTGCTGCCGCTGTGAAATAAACCGCCCCAGAACGTGAGACCCACCAGACGGGCAAATTATTACCCAATTTGTCTGCTACATCAAATTTTATTTCTCGGCTCACTCGGCGAGTGTCGAGTGTTGATCGATTTTCGGATTTGTCCTCGATAAAGGCCCGTATCCGCTCGATTCGGGCAGGTTTGTCCGTGAAATGGTAATGGCGATTGTCCGTTTTTCCGTAGCGCTGGTGGTGTCCGGGCCAGCGCAATGATAAATTGGGCCACACCAACGATCGGGGTGCTGGACCTTATGAGATGATGAGATGGTTGGAATGTATTCGAATATGACAAGAGGAAAAAAAAACAAACAGTGCAACGGTCAAAGGTAAAATGTGGGGCTCGGCGAGGTGGAACATGAAGCACAAGAATGCGTGGAGTCCGTATTTGTCGTGTAAAGGTGTTTATCGGTGCGAAGGTATGGTGAGGTGATTGAATGATTGTTGTTCTATTCTGTTGTTCATTGGGAGCAGTGGGGGCAAATCACGATCTGAAATGTGAATTGAATTTATGACATCTCATTTATCAGCTTGATCGCCAAGTTTTTTCCAGTTTTGGTTGCGTTTGAAAAGAAACACCAAATGCATGCTTTTATTGGCCGTTTTTGATGATTAACCATTGTCCTGCACGTGCTTAATACATTGCTGATATCCAATTGCACAATCATTCTGTTCAATTGAATATCTTCAAATCCCATTCGTCGTTATGATTTATATGATTGGTATGCAGAATTTGTTAATAAAAATTGTTAAACTCTTAAAAACATTTAATGGGTTCATCGCTTGTTTTTGTTCTCCACGCGTTTAAGTCTTTTGAATAATAATTGCAAGCGCTACATCGTGTGTCAAGCATCGCTCTTGGAAAAATACGCTTTAGCCGATTGATTATTATAATTAAACATTTCTCTAATTAACAGCCAGAGGCTCCCAGATTCCGCGTTGTTAAAAATTACGGTCAAATAACAAAACCATTAAGGCGCAAATTAGATAAGCCTTCTCACACCAGGTGCCCATTCTTACCATAATTGGGCGGCGAGCTACTCGCGCTGCCCTTCAGCACAAAACTGTATCGGTGAAATTATCGACTCTCCGCTTACTAATAATCACACCTTGAAAGTATGTTTCTTTGCCGGGCGCGTCCTTCGAGACTGGTGCAGCGTGTCGCCCATGCTACCCCATGCAAAGGACAATCTTTTATGTTACAATCGATTACCGTCAATTACCCGTATGGGTTGAACCATTTTAAATGTGATCACAAAGGTTGACGACAAAGGTGGTCATTCCCAAATAAAGCTCGGGAGGATGGAGAATTGCAGCGTGTACTGCACTTTGCCTTTTTTTTCGCTTTCAATTCGTCTCTGGCTCCGGAAGGTCATCTGGTGTCCCCGGTTTCGCCTGGGCAAGCCGGTTTTTATCCCGGGACAGCACGGGAGCTAAAGTTCAACGAAAAGTCCCTGGACGACATGGACGCTGTCGTTGGTCGAATTTCCGCCCGTGAAGGACGCACGCACGACATCGGTGCGTTGAAACAATAAATGTAATAAATACCATCCTCGCTTTGTTGCTCCTTTATCTACCACTCGCTGGAGGCAAAAAGGCACGAAATGGTACTCCTTTTCCCTCAGTGGACGATCGCATCACGGAATCGGCTTTCGTTGTCCGGCTCGACAAAGTTTAAGGTCAATGTTGTTGGAGCTGCCACTGCTGTTCCCGATGCGATGATGATGATGATGATCATGAGATGATGAGGTGGGCTGTGGCCCAGCGTCAACCCGCGAAAGGAGAAAGATCCATGGAGACCCGCATGACACACCGGTTAAAGAGCGGCAATAAATGTCTGACATTAAGTACCGGCAATCCGATGCAGGGCTTGGCGCGTGTGTGTGTTGGGTGCTTTTGCTTCGAGAGCAAATTTGCCGGGTGGATGGAAGTACAGCGAAATGTGAAAAAAAAAAAAATAAAACACAAGGGGATGTTTGATGTACGGCGTGATTGGGAGGATAAAAAAGATTCGTGGAATATTAGCGGGTGGAGGCATCATAAATGTTTTTTCTCTTCTCCTCAG
>KI423905.1:0-12450 GCA_000473375.1 Anopheles culicifacies | reverse complement strand
TTTTTTTAACTTTTATTAATTATTGGTTAGACAGGATGGCAAAACTCCAGAAACAAATGCATATATAAACATGAAATATTCCTAATTTTGATTTAACAAACTTCAAAATATGCTGCAAGGGTTCCACAATGCAAATGATTTCAGTTGGCTAATTTATGTAGAAGTGAGATACAAGGAATAATTGAACGGAAAGGTTAAGCAGAGATAATTCACTTTATTGTGTAACAAGTTTGTCGCTCCGATCGATACTAGCCGTTTTTCGGCTGAGCCGCGCTTTATATCCTTCATGTCCAGGGTTGGCGAACTCTTATTCCCACATTTATTTTCAAAACTAACTGTTTACTTTTAACAGTATTATTGCAAATTAAAAAAAATCATATAAAGAGATAAAAATTTGATAGAATAATTGTAAAAGTAGTTAATCAAGGGAACAGAGAAGAGGAGAAAAGAACAAAAGGAAGAAACATAAAAAAAATCATATCAAAACGAAAAGATCGAAAACAACATAGAAGCTGTTGAAACAGCTAAGCAAAGGGTAGTTCTGGTCGGCAAATCTGGAATAACGATGAAGAAGACGGTAAAATATGTAAAATTAACAGGGAAAGAAGATCAGGTTACTTACTCCAACCAAGAGGACGGTTGACCGCTATTTACGCTAACAATCTTATTCACCGCGAAGCCAATATTTACAAGCGCAACAGGTGATACTTGAAAGGATATGAGGAAAACACGGACCCAGGTTTAAATGCCGTTTTTGAATTAGAATCGATTGAAGTTTGAGATAAATAAACTAATTAAATACCAAAATCTATCTATGTAAACTTCGCTAGCTTAAACTATTTATCTAATACACTTTGTTTATTCGCAAAAATCAGCCAGTGGTGCGGTATTGTTATGAATCAGTATTTAATTTACTATCAGATAGTTTGAATTTTTTTTCTTTGTTCTTGTATGACGGTCTGGCCGTATTAGAGTAGTTTGAAAATATGATAAGGAAAATTTTATCCAAAAATATAATACATAGGGGCCTAACACAACTGGGTCGAAATTCAACTATCATCGAAAGTGATGCAATTTAAGATTTCAAAACAAAAAGTCTTTTGATCTGATATATAGGTGCCACTGGGAGGATTGACTAGCTCCTGTGAAATAGCCTGCAAATAAGTCAGATTTGGGAAGCCTCGACTTATATTTTCATATTACAATGACCAACTCTGTCCAAATCCTTCTTCAATGATACAATCAAACAGTGACAAGATCTTCACCATGCAGTAGATATTGGAGAAAATTGCAAAGTTTAGGCTGTTTACTCTTGTAACAGTTGACTCTCTCTCAAGTTCAAAGTCGCTTGCTGGGTGATCGTGGCTGGAAATGTCTGCACCAAAGGCCTACATCAAGGGGTTAGCTTGTTTACTCTTTATCCTTGCGAATAAAATCTTTATGGTTGATGGTTACGGTTGATATGGATGTACGCTACGTTCTACACAAGAACAGCTGTTGTCCAATGCATTTGAGATTATCTAGCCAAATGCCAAAATGCACTAACAACGGTCTTGCTAAATAAAATCTTCATCTATGCAGAAGTAAAACCAGAAGTTCGCACCTTAGAAATCGTCCAAAATTTTACATACCCTATGTCAGCATCTACAATAACAGACATGTTGAGATACGAGCTTGATTTGAGGACTCCTGCAGAAGACCAATATCGCTAAATGTCGGATAAGTATGTAAGTAAGAAGTCACATTGTCTTTGATCATTAACTTTAGACTCCTTTCGTTCACTTCTCCCATTATTTAGCCTGACCTCCGTAAAATAAAATTATCCGTCACAGGAAGAAATAAAATCATTATAAATAACATTGCGATCTTCTTCTTCTGTGGCTCTACAACCTCGAGAGGTCTTGGCCTGCCATTTCTGGCTTTCGTGACTTGAATGTACCCGCAACAGGATAGTCAGTCCTGCGTACGGGGGGAACGGCCCCCGAATGGGATTCGAACCTCGGTCCTCCTGTCCGTTCGAAGACCGGCGCCTCAGTCTCCTCGGCCACCGAATCGCTCAACATTGCGAGTGTAGTCTTTGAATAAAAAGTGCCTCACAAATCTGGAGTGATGCTTGTAGGTTGATTCGGCTTTTATTCTCTGCTCCTTTCGGAAGGTTTTCTTGCAATTTTATCTGGCCGATATTCTTAATCCTCTTCTTCATTCTGAAATAAGTAATATTTCGAAACATTGTGTGTATCCTGGCTTCTGTAGCTTGTTATATCTATGATTTAGATTAGGAAATGATTGTCAAGTCCTCAAGACAAATAATTTAAAATAAATGAATGCTAATAACAAAAAATATGCCTTACTTGCATATTTAATTCATTTTTGATGCAAAACTTGAGCTTCTAATTTGGCTCTCTTCAGAGTAAAAGTAGCGGTTCTTTATGTGGTGCCTCTGGGAACAAATGTTGGAATCAACTAGCTAGCTAGCTAAAAGACAAAACTGCGGTGGATTCTAGCTTGATTGAGAAGGAATTCGAATAAAACCTGTTTGGGAATATTTCCATTAAACAATAAAGTAATTAAATCTGTTCAGGACATAAACAGGGTACCCAGTTCAATTTATACTGAGATTTATTTTTCTAGTGTATTTGTCCGTTGTCATTCTGAATCAATGTGGTGGAATTTTAGTCTAAAAACATTTCCTCACGGAAATGAGAAGAGTGACAAAGTCTCGTTCTCCAATTGGCTTAGCTTCTTTCGGGACAACAGAAATCGCTTTAACTTACAAAATTAGTACACAAGCTCGCCGTATTATTCATGACCTAATACTTGTCTCACCGCCTTGATGTGATTAACTCTTTCTGTGCGCCTAGTTCCACCACATCTTCATCACCCTCCGGCCAGCCAGCAAAAGTCACCCAAATGACAGATGGTATGTGTACTGTTACCTTAAAACTCCTCAAGACAGGCTTGCCAAGAACCGAGCCATTTCTGGAGGAAGATAGAGTTGTTGTCAGTGCGAAGTCACACAGTCGCTCCCACCCCAAACTCATTATTGTTTCGTTCGCCATCGCGCCAGACGCTCGTGCATGGCGAGTCCGTTTCGCGTAGGCAACTTTATCCGAAACGGAAGCTTTCAGCTATCGTCTTGCTGAGTTGTTACTTGTTGAAGTGTACCAGGAGATCTCTTGGCCAGTGGCAAAGGGCCAGAGAGTAGAGGGAAAAAAGAGTACAATAAAACAAAACTTTATGAAAAGAAGTTAACTGCGGACAACGACTAACCTAGCTGCAAGTGACGTCTGTCTGTTTGGGTGGGGTGGCAAATAGCAAGGCAGCAAAACTTCAAAACCTTGAACGACACGGACCTACCAGACCCTGAGGAACAAAACAAACAGCTCACATTCGGATGGTAACGGTTGGAATTATTTTCTCCCGCGTCGCTGAAGCAGTCGCTGGTTGGGTTGGAAGAAGAGGCTCGAGCCTTCCAGCGGCAGGTAGCATCATGACTAGGCTGCAGCCTAGTGGGACGCACCGACGGACAAGGTATGGTGAGGTTTTGTGTCGTTACGTTTCGAGACGAGCTATTCCCCGAGAGCGTGTCTGTTGAAGGCTAACGCAGTAGGTCGTTTGTTTAAATGAACAAACAGCGACCGTATCAAAAGCGATGCCTCCCGAGAAACCCCTACCATAGAGCGCTAGGGAAGGGATCAGTTGCTAAGGGATAGTTTTCTGTTTGCTGGGGATTAAAATAATGAAAACAAAAAAAAAAATAAACATTTAGTAATGCTAATTGTGGATAAGATAAGGATATTGCTTTACGAGCTTAAAAACGGAGAAAAAGCTTTAAAAGGTCACAAATTTTATTAAAATCGAAAATTATATAAACCTTCTGTTATAGAGTGAGATGCAATTACTTTAGCTTCTGATTTACGCTCCTGTGGGATCTATTTTATAAAGTACATTCCAATTAGCGGCTTTCACCAAAAAACTCTTCAGACAAATACGAAAAGAATCATCTTTTTTTTCTTCTACTATCACTATGGGACTTGCTGATGTATGTGTTGCCACGTTGGTATTTCATTATCTTCTTACTTCTCAAGGTTTACTTTTACTTGCCCAATGAGAGCAAATGGCACTGAATTCGTTTTGTGCAAAATCGGGAGATCAATTCAATTTTAATACTAGATTAGCTTTAAATCCTTCAATTGTCCCTTTATGCTTGCAATTTGTTAGATGTGGAAATATGTGTTTCATTTCACCTACCCGGGTATGTTTTGCACTTTTAATTCTATATAAAAGATTAGATTTGATGGAGCAATCGATTCTAAACTTTATGAATATCTAGAACAATGTTTCTTCTATCCGTTTGGCAAAACTCCAGATTTTTCAAACACCGGGGTTCAAATCCCATTCGGAACGTTCTCCCGTAGCATGGACTGAATATTCTGCTACGTGGTAAACTAAGGCTAGTACAAAAACAAATTACAAACTTACGCATACTTATGTAGAACACTACACCTCAAAATATATCCCAAATCTTGCAGCTCTTTAATGAAACCTCTATAATTAGTTCACTTTGGATGAGTTCGGTCATAATGAAAGATGTGTACTGCAATATGTGGAAATTGTCATATAATAAGACATAAGTTATTGTTTACTTAAAGCTGAGCAACATCGCCGCTAGTAGCATCAGACGTTCCGCGAAGTACACGCGTTCCCGCAAGCATACAAAGATTAGCAAGGGTGCTATGGAAAAACACTTTCGAGGAATTCAAACAAACATGGCCCAGGTCCGTCCATCCGGTTACCTTTCTGTTTGCGACTGAATGAAAGAGGCTTGCATCGATTTTCTACCTTTGATCGAACACGGTAAAGCTGTGGGAAATCAGGAAGGTTGCAGATGGTGATATAAAAATCTGCAGAAAATATTCTCCATCGGAGGAATGTCCTGCCATGTTCGTGTTTGTTTCTTTGTTTTGTCCCCGTTTTGGTTGTTGCTGTTGGTTGGTGCGTGTCGTTTTGCCTTGGCCGGATATTGATGTTTTCCTGTGGTCACCGCTATTCGCGTGTGCTGGGATTTTGCGTCCCGCTTGACATTAACCTCCCTCCCGCATGCTCCGTGGTTACAACCGGGAACGGTATCCGTTTGGGAGCTGTCCGCTTTATTTGAACAAATTTCTCCCCCGAGGGAGGATAGAACGCAAGCAAATACTACCTGCCTGCCCGGATGTGCCGTTTGGTGCGGGCTTTTAGCTGTTTGGTCGAGATGTGGCCGCCACCATGGACGTTGTGTCCTTCCACCAGCTACCTGTTGCATGATCATTTGCTCTGGCTCGTGCTCCCATGGCCGGACCACGATGAAACGGTTTTAGTTTACCTATTTTATTTTATTCTTTGTTTTGTTTCATTTGCAGCATACGCTGCTCGGCACAGGCGACTCTCGTCGACAGTGTTGGGTGTTTGTCCACGGGAGTTTGTTGCCGTTACGGTTCGAATGGCGATTGAAGAGGGTCACACTTTGTGCGCAAGTGTTTTGTTACCCATTTCGCGCACATTGGGCTCCGAAAAGGCCTCCTTTTGGTGGGAATGCTGTTGTTTGCACATTTTGTGAGAAACAATTTTTAAAGTAAGCATACCATGATTTCGTAGTCTGCCGTTTTGTTCACGTTCTTGGAAGAGCTGATTGTAGTGAAGTGGGAAGGTGCTTCACAATGTGGATCCAACCAAACAACGATGGGATGTTCTTACGCTATAGTCGTGTATTATTTTTTTGTAAATTGTCTCGATTGGGTAAATATAAAACCAATTTCGATTAAGTGATCGAAAGCCCGAGCTTAGTGACGAAAACATGTAATTATCTGCGCCAGTGCTCGTACCTATTCAAACTACAGGCAGCCCAAAATGATTAGTTATGGTTAATGCTGTTAGTTTCAGCAATCGAATTGATTTGTGTAATTCAATTAAAATGCCCACTAAACAACTGTAATGTACGCTGTATAACATTCAATCCATTCAAATACTATCTTTCAAACAGAACATTCGTTAGGCAGATTTTTTTTTACGCATCGCAATTATCGATCTGAAGTGATATTCATATCATGCAATTATTTGTGAGGTTTCCCACAGGGAATTCCTACTCGCAGTTTGATATTAGTCAGAATTTAGCCCAAATGTTTTTGTTTCGTATTGATAATACATGAATAAGGATTCCAATCAATTGTGCTCACTCCGATGCGGACTTTACGAACAATTTATACACTGCAGGTGCGGGTCAACAATGGAATATCTGGGAAAATGTTTATTATTATTGAAAAGCGACGACCAGATTGGTGGTTTAGCATGCATATGTGTTGCATAATCTGTATTGCATCATAATTACATGCATACCGTGCTTATCCCATTAAAATAGCTAATTATGGTTCGTATTCTGACGTATGCGAAAATTTGTGTTTATGTTTTTTTGATTGGTAACTTATAGATGCGATACAAAGAAATCAGATTATTAGGGGATTATTATTCCATTGACTTAAAAATCTGAAAGTGATGACAAGAACTATGCCGTAAAAAACGTTAAAAACGCGTTTGTTTTTAAACAAAACTGTATTTTATTTATTAAGAACGGTGCTAGGCAATATTTAATTTAATCCCAGCATAATTTGTGACGCTTATTAAATGATGCTTCATCGAGCTGGTACTCATGATAGAGCATTCCATCCTTTTATGGACATCATGGCCCTCATTAATGCTGGCTATTTTTTGTTCTTGGCCTCAATCTGTAAGTGCTTCTGATTAACGGTTAACGCTTTGTACTCCAGCCAAGGAAAGGGTTTTAAGCTGATGAACGTTTTTCATTAAAGTACTACACCCACTTCCTTTCGGATTACCATTTCTCTGTAATTGCTGGAAGTCTAAAATATTGCAGAGTTTTGCAGGCCAGTTCAGCAAGCGTGCACGCATTTCCCTAACTTGCAACACTCACTTCTGTTTCCAAAAGTATTATTCTGGCAACATTACACCTACTTCGTATTGCGTAAACAAAATTCTATCATCTGCAATTTAATCTTCGGATACTTATGCATAGTTGGAATGAAGAAAAAGTATGTAAATTGGAGGGGGATTAATCATATTCCTCTTGAGCACTTGAGATACTTTCGGAATTAAAAACCTTTTACGTAAGCATTCTTACATGTTCGGCAGTTTTAGTATTATCTGTTGTGGCAAAATACATAAATGAGTGCAAAACAAGAAGAGTAGCAAAACTCAAAGTGTCCGATTTAGAATACCCATCACCGTTTATAATTCAGCCAATGGCGAATTCAACGGTAAGCTGGCAAAGCAGCTGTTAGGCTTGCATGCCAAACTTGCTGGTGAGTTTCTAGAGAGTGTTCTATGTTATGTTGTGAGCTGAAGAGCTGATAGCAGACGCCTAAGCTACGACAGAAGTGACAATTTAGAATCTGTAGAAGTTAGGCTCCCAAGATGGTCGACGTTAATAACAATAGGGTTGGTCGTGACATTCTATTCGAAATGGATATCTGGTTGCCGTTCTGGGGTCCCAATTTAAAATCCACCATCTGCTGAATTCGTCACTAGATTCTGGCATCAAAACCAAAAGACGTTATGCAATATTCTGGCCTGGGAGCTAGGCCAAATGGATTTGGATTAAACAGATTTAATTAAACGAATCGAAATTATCGAGCAAAAGGCACATTTACTACCAGAACTACCATTTACTACCAGAACTAATTTTATAACATTCTGGACAGTTTAGACACATTTCTGAAAATTTCAAGGAAGTTCCTCCAAAAAATAATTACTGATACTTTTTTCCTCAATTTTTTGGCGAATTTTGGAGGAAAAGTTGTCAAAAAAATTGAACAAAGTACCTCCAAAAAATCATGCACTCCTGTTATTTCTTCTATTTTTTGCAAAATTTAGGAGGAATAAGAAGAAGAAACATTTTAGTCAGTGAATATCCGAGAGTATACTTGACATTGTCATCCTGTGGAAAAGCTGACTTTACTCACAGACTTTGTGCTAACCACAATGTGAGACTCATATGCTTTTTGAAGTCGTTAAACAATCTGATAAAAGATAATTCCCTTTGCTTACACCCTGAATTTGCGTACATTCCCGAAGATCCGTTGTGTAGTCCTGTAACCTGGCCAGATTAATTAATTCAAACAAAACGTTTTTATCTTGATTACCTTGCTCCAGTGATGTTTCACGTATTAATTACCTACCCAGAACTAGAATTCTTCAAAAATTGAAATATTTGTCGGTATCTGTTTATCGCTTTAATGATACATTAAACATTTTCCTTTCCTTTTTGATATGTGTTGCTATCTTTCAATTTAAGCTCAATGGGATCTCTAAACTCTAAACTTGCAAATTATAAAGATTTCGCATTAGGTAACATTTTCTTTATTTGTTCTGTGTCCAAGCTAATCAGAAATTTTGTTCGCTAGAAATTCATCCACATCGAATATTAAACTAGCATGTCTCTTCTCTTGCACGCATTGTTCAACGCTAATAATCAATTCGGCAAAAGTGATCAAATTTCTCATTAAATCAATTTAATTCACAAAACGAGCACCACCTACAGGAAATGATAATGGAAAGCCCAAATATTTGGAAAGTCTGCAGAAGATGAATTAATGTACTGCTGGCATAGACGTGTCTCGGCACATCGTCTGTAACGCCGATTGGCGTTACTTGTTGAGTCTCACTTGAGTTAGTTGGTTCAACAACTACACAAAAGAGCCATTGAACCATTAACCCAACAACAGACGTTAACGTTCGCTGGAACAGATACAACAGCTAAGAAACGTTCCACATTCGGGTGACTCTTGTGCAGAGAGACTACGCAAATAACAGCACCAAGAAAGCGTTATTTATAAACAAACGCTCATTGGCCAAATGGTGAATGTTCGTCGTTTCTGGTAAAGTGTGTACAGTTGTGCAAACCGTAAAAATGACATCCTCGATGCGAAGGAACAATTTTTGGTTGATTTATTTCATTTTCGATACACTAATAATTTTGTATAAGCCACGTAACGATGCTATGCTAAGATTAAGGTTTGTTTCAACTTTAAAAGAAAATTATCGAGCTAGCAAAGATACTGATATGAACCATGATATATAGTTCATTCAATAAATTGACTATTGAATTATTGCGATTATCAGTAATAAGAATCAATAGTTATGCACCCTCTGATTTAGAGAAGCGCTGAGAAGATGATGAAGATTCAATGCAACAAATTCAACAAAATAATACTAAAAGCACTTTATGGATTAAAACGCATGTATAAATAAATATTCATCTAGAGAAAAGAATTTGAAAACATTTACATATAATCATAAAATCATCAGCGGTATGCGATATATTTTGCTTTCCTGAAGAATTTAACAATTGAAAATAAAAACAGTACGTGTGAACTAACCATTACACGAACAACCATAATGATCATGAGTTATCAATAGCTACGGACAATTCATTGATTTCGGTATGCTGCAGGCTTTGAGAGATATGAATGTTAAAGCACCGAGTGAAAACCATAACACAGATACACATCAGGCAAAACATTAAACCAGTATGATTCACGGTACATTACGTGCGTTTTAAATGCAATTGGACGTGTTTGATCAAGTTCAACGGTAGCATAAATATAACGTTGTTTTTTGGGTGATGAGCTAAATTATAGTTAAAGTGTATGCAAAGACTACCAATATAGGACTGTATTACCGTTAAATAAAGAGTTCATTTTGTATTAAAATTTAAAAAATAGATTATTAAAGAAACAGTATAATGTTCTTTCAATGTACTGTTTTCTAGCATTTATCAGAATTGAATAATATTCACCTTGCCTAACAATTCAAAATAAATACTTTGTTTGATTGACATTTACGAAGCAGATGATGGAAACTTTTTTTTCTAGAAATGGAGTCAAAGCTTTAATTCCCAGAGTAAATTTCAGTTTGTACAGAAAGGTAGCAGCGGTAGAAGTCTACTAACGCAAGAGGGCACACTGTACACAAAATAGTTTAAAGTGTCTAGTGTTTAAAGTGTATTGTAAAAATCTAATTTATTGTTCCCAAAGGTTTCGTCACTCGTTTCATTATAATTGTGAACTTTCTGTGGGCTATGTTTCAAATCTTTATTATTTCTGATTTTCTCTCCTCATGAAGTGCGTTTAGTCCTTGAGGAAATTATAAAAAGATTGTACTGGCAGTTTGTAATATATAAAGCAATTAATTACCATTTGAGCAGGTTGAAGTTTACCGTTTGTGTGGCAAGCATGTTGAAATGCTTTGACGTAATAGATATTACCGATAATATGTCCATTAACCCGATTCTAATTTCTACCATGTTGGTAATTGATTTGCAATTTACTGCAATTACTTTCCAGTGTTATCCTCTTACAGGATGATGACCTGAAGTAATTTAATAGTGAGCATAATGAGTTTGATAATGAATTCATAAAATTGAAATACACGGATTTCGTTTTTTTCGTATTCTCTTGAAATGATATTTAATCGAATCAAACGATAATGAAATTAAAAGCTTAAATTTCAATTACACTCAACGAGTTGAAATGCGAACCAGCTAATCGTTTTGCTCGATTGTTTCAAACGTGTGTGACTTATTCAAACCAAACAAATACAAAATAATGAATTGAAAGCATTCAGATGTAAGAGCAAAAATGAAAATGTAAACCTTTAAGCAACAGAAAATTAAATAAAGGTTAATGTAGAACATTCAGTGTAGAGCACTGAGTATTACTAAAATTTTGGACAAAAGTAAACCTTTAATTCAACTCGGATAGAGCGGGTAATCGATACTGCTACTTATACAAAATCTCACTATTTTTAATGCTGCATAATGAAAATCTCACTGTATGAATTCTTCCGTCAGGAATTTAGGTGTGAAATATGTTTTAAATGTTTTTGCTACTGGTTTTCATAAGGATTTCCACCTGGCAGAGTGAATCAATGTGTTGGTTTAGCTAGCGCGTGATAGTGATTACGAGATATATAAGATCGTTTTATGTAAAAAATGTACAAAAAACAGAAGCAAAACAAAAGAACACCTGCATACACACAATCCTCACTGCGACCGACAAATCGCGTGTCCTGAAATAGTGCCAGATGAACGCGTTTAAAGCTTAGGCAATGAAATAAATGGATATTTCAGTGCAGTGCGTCTGGAAAAATAAGTAAAAGCGTAGCATAATGTGGAGTAACATTTATAAAAGATTGAAAACTAATGAGCAAAGCAAACTGGGAGGATGCGGTTAAAAAAGTAATGTTCCATACGTGGACTAATCAAAACAGAAATTTGAACTTAATACAAAAAGTAAGGGTATGCAACACGTACATCCTGCCAAAACTTTGGTACATAGCATCACTGTTTAAACCATTAAATTCCCAAATAGGCAAAGTAAAATGTGCAATAAGTAGGTTTATATGGGACAGGGGGAAATTGAGAATCCCAATACAAACATTAGCTTTGAGCACCGAAGATGGAGGTCTAGGCCTTCATATGCCCGACTTAAAGAGTAAAGCTCTTTTAATTACCAGACATCTTAGAGAAAAAGACAGTACAGCAATATCAAAATTAGCACTGGAAATAATTGATAACCCTCCTTATATTCAAACTTCCAATATTCCATGTATAAAACTAGTCATAAAAGAATCAGCATATCTACCAAAAGAACTACTAAACAACCCTTCAAGCCAACACATATACCAGCACTTTAGGAACACATTAAATAAACCGAAAATATGTCTGAAACAGCCTACAAAGAATTGGAAACAAATATGGAAAAATGTTCATAGGAACAGGATGTCGGATAACCAAAAAAGCCTTTATAACTATTCAATTCATGAAAAACTAAAAAATAATCAAGCTTTAAAAAAAAATTAACAACCTTTAAAAATGTCATATTTGTAATGAAATCGAAACTTTAGAGCATTAGTACTCCGAGTGCATTAGCAGTAATGAAAAGTGGCAAGAATTTATTAAGATTTTGAAAACCTTAAATAAGGAAAATATGAGCTGGGAAAATTTTGTGTTCCCTAAAGGCATTCATAAAAATGCTATACTAAAAAATTATGCGAAGCATTGTTTTGTTCATAAATTCGCATTCCAAAACAAACAACACGCACACAAGCATATCGTGTTTCAAAACAAAAACCAAAATCACTCTAATAGTACACCAAACGGATAGTATTACAGATTGATTTTACAGGAATTAAGATTAAATTTTGAGATACGTGACGCATTGCAATAAAATATTCATTTATCTCCTACCAGGGGCTGGGACCAAAGTTGAATAACTTCCTGTTCAACCTTTTGTCGGAGAAAGCTATGTATTTCAACAATGGTCATGTGCAGTTGAAGCGGACCAGTTTCCACGGACTAGCACAAGGGTCCTGTTTGAGCCCCCTGTTATATAATTT
>KI423904.1:10604-22207 GCA_000473375.1 Anopheles culicifacies | reverse complement strand
AGAGGTTGATTGTACAGTCACCCCGATAGGATGAAAATCCTATTGAGGAGGCTTTATCGGCATTAAAGTTTTTAATTAAAATACACATGTGTCGAACCCCTCTTCAAACTCGGTGTGGTAGGAAGGAGAGATCTGGCAGGCGCAAGTAAAAGGTGGAGTTGCGGGTGAGGCTACAAACACAGTGGTGCTTGCACCTACTTTTTTTCTCCAAAACGAAAAAAAAAAGCTAAATGACAGTGGTGTGGCTTCGTTAGTTGGGCTCTTATCGCTCCCAACTTATGCGCTTTTTCCACCCCTTTTTTTAGCGCGCGCGCACACACACAGGCGTTTGCGTTCACCCCATACAAGCCGGACCGTACCTCCAGCAAACGATCGCCCGATTAATGTTGGTCTCATTTTTCCAAATCATGGCGCCAACGATAAATTAGCCCGCGACAGATGGCGCATTTACGGATTGCGTCCGTCCGTCCGTAAGTGTGTGTGTGTGTTTTGAGAAGTGAACGAATAATAAATGATTCCCGCGCGCGCGCGTGAAGGTGTGATAAGACGGAAGGGGAAAGGGATGAGAGGTGATGGTCGTGGCGGTAGCAGGAAGCAGATCGATCTGTCGCTCGGTCGCTCGCTCGCTCGCACCTCTTCTCGATCGTTCGATCGTTCGTGTGGCGCATGTTGCAGATGGCGACAGGTGAAGCAGACATTCGTAAGGCCCTCGAGACAAACCACGACGACGGGTGGGCTAATGATGGGTGCGCGTACGGAGGACACGTCCACCGTTGGCTGTGGAATGTGGCCGCCAGCACACTCGAGGAGCGCGACGCCCGACCCAATCGAAATGGGCTCGATACGCATAAACACAGGCACACATATGCGCAGTTTAGTCGAGTGTGTTGTTACTTATCCCAGGGTTTCGATTAACCGCCCCCGGAAAGTTTAATGCCACGAGGTTAAGCGAAGGCAAATGTTATCACAAAGATCACTGAGCTACCGTTCTTGAGATAGCTTGGTTTAGGTGTAATGTATTTATGTCATTTACTCACAGTTTGTACACCAATAAAACGATTACTGTGTGGTTCGATCCTGATCACAGCACCAACGTTGTTCGTAAAATCCTTCATACAAAGAATTGTAACACAATTTAAAATAAGTTAAGTACAGAAATACGCAATCTAAATTTATAAAAAATAATGTTTAAGTCATCTCCACTCTTCTGTTAGATATCGTGTCAGTTACAATACTATGTGATATGCGGTCAAATGTAATAAATTCCTATAACTATCTTGCCCGATAACGCACTAAGCTGCAGCAGCGGAACAGCAGCTACCCAGTAAGGCGTCACCTCTCCCTTGACCATTCCATAAACAACCAAATATTTGTGGAATGCCAGCGGGCAATACCTTCTGTGGGACATTCTTTTCCACCACCAGGACAGCATCGGATGACCTTTTCATCTCTGAAAAGGGGTTTGTTGAATAGGGTCCTAAACGTAAGGCGCTCTGTTTGCTTATGCCTCCCGTTTGCGATAAATTCTCCCTCCTCAAACTCTCCACGCTGCTACCCACACCCGGGTACCGCTATATATGTTCGGCTCAATCGCTTACCCTTAGCGTGCCAACAAACGGGTTAGTTGGGTGAAGGAAAAAAAAAACCTTTAATCATACCCTCTTGCCTTCTTTCGAGTAACTCCCATCTAGACGTACCCCTTAGCGGACTGGACCTCTCCGGGCTCTTGCTCTCTCGTTCTCTGTAGGCGCCTCAAACACACTTTATCAAACCCCGGCGTTGCGAGTGCGCGCCCGTCCGGCGAGCCATGGTCGCGTGATTGGGCCATAAAAATTCTTTCACCCGTCTCGAGGTTTTGCATGACCATCACCACCACCCAATAACCTCCGGTGAGTTTCTTTACCCCGCTGGGTGCCTCTTCTCCGCTTGTCTCTTTTAAAAAAAGTTAAAGCGTCAGCGTGTTTCTCGTTTGCCACTGCGATGGTGCGGTATGTAGTATTTGCGCAATGAGTTTTGCCCTTTTACCGTGCCCAACGCGCGCCTGTCCATTGACCGTGCGAATATGTGTGTGTGTGTGTGTGTGTGTGTGTGCGTACCCGAGCTGTGCACTATTACGAAATGCTTGGGGAAAAGGAATGTGATGACCAAGAATTCACCAACGAACCGATACCCGTAGGAGGGTTTCGCTAATATCTGAGGGATTTTTTTTTATTGTTTACTTTCAACGACTTCTGGCATGGCTGAAGGCATTGATCGGTCCCCATTACACATCCTATTTGAGATATAAATTTAAGATAGCACACCTTGGTAAACGTACTTTATGGATAATAACATGTCGATGTCTATGCGGGAAGTATTGTTGCTTCGAGTCGTAAAGTTCATCGAACACATGTCTTATCGTTTATCACTTGGGGCAGTATGACTAAGGGTACTTATGTTGAGGGAGATATTGGAATTCAGCTCTCCAAAAACTACATGTCAAGTTATTGCAACTGCAGTGAGAGAGATTGGGATACAACTGCCCACTAATGTAGAGAGATCCACATATCCCAAGGAATTCTCCGAGGGTTTTCAAACAGCTGAAGACAAACTGCCACGAGAACACGAGAAAGGCTCGTATACCCACGTAACGCGCACAGCCAAAGCGCGAAAGCGAATGGAACAAAAACCCAAAACCAGAAATGTGAGCGACCGGAAAGGTACGCTTCCATCGGTATGGAAGCGAAAACGCGCAGAACCATTCGGGGTGGTTCAGTTGATTATCTCCATTTCATCATTGCTAGCAATGTGCGCATACCACAAAGCTGCTCACGCCTCAGCACAACGACACGATGACGACGTCCTTTGACTCGCAGCGATTGCACGCATTGTGAGGCTTTTGCGCCATCAAGGTGGTGGAGCTCCGCTCCCTCCCAAAACCTTTCTCAGTTTCTCTATTTCCTCTTCACCTTCCCGCCGGTAAGGAGAAGAGTTCAAGTCGTTGGCTTTCGATTTTTATCGCTATCATTTCCTATTCCGAGGAATGTGCGCGCACCTTCGGAACGTTACCACGTTCGATGACATCGAGAGGCAAGAGGGTGATAGTTCCCTCCTTTAGGAACCAGCAAAGTTGATGAGCCAATACGCACAATGGAACCGGATTCCAAGTTTTGTCTTTTTTTTTTGTAAAGAAAAAATGTTGTACGATGATTGCTTCAAAGCTCACCGGCACCGGAAGTCACTACAACTCAGAAAGCCGACAAGCTGGAAATGTGTTTCGCAAACAGCGCGGACGGTGATCATCTTCCTGTGGAATGAATGCTATTTCACCGTCAAAAATTGGAAAAAAAATAGTAGAAAAAAACACAACTCCACCCAAATGAGAAGATTTCTTTTTGTGGTTATCCAATTTCGTTGCAAAAGCTAAAATGGCGGAACTAGCATAGGTAAAGGAAAACAACCAACACGAAAGCAAATTGGAATTCCCACTTGTAAATCTTCCCAACCTCAAGTTGTGTTAAGATAAGCGAAGTTATGTACCATCCAATTATCCGATAAGATGAATGTCGCCGGAAACTAGAAAGGTAAGCAGATCGCTCTCGCCAAAGATCGCTATCGCCTGTCGCATAAAGTATTTGGGTTATCAATGAACCTTTCGCCATCGGTTCGGTGACATCTTTCTCGAAGAACGATTGATAAAGATAGCCTCCACGCCGTTCACCGCATCGCACAACAAATGTAGGGTAAATTAAGTCCAAACTTTAAGTACTTCCAGCTCAAGATACAGCTAAAGCTTAAGCATTAATTTGAATATAAAAATCGATCTTTATCACCACGGGAGATCATCATAATTGGGTCTCCTTGTTGTTGACTTCCACTCACTTGTGTTGCTTTAAATACCCAAAACAGTGCAACGAGTGTCCGATAGTTTCATACCCGCCGGTTTACATTCCCGAGCTTTACGCGATAAACGCTGTATGGCGCCTTAATACCGATGTCACGTCAAGAGCATTCTCACGCCTCAATACCATTCCACGAGTAGCATGGATGAAATGAAACGGTGCAAAGCAACTCCACAAAAAAAAACAGCAAAACGACACGACACAAATCTCGTCTCTTCCATTGGGGTTCATCTTGGAGATCCGAAAATATAGCAACAAAACAAAATCTGGGACGTGCTCAAGGTACGCACGATTGAGTTACTTTCTCACGCAAAACTGTCCCCAGCTTCCTCTCCATCATTGACTCCCCACGTTCCCCCCTTCATAACACCCACTTTTCTCCTTATGCTTTGCTTTTTCTGCCGCTAATTATGTTTGGCGAACATCGAGCAAAACACGCATAAATTAATTAATTAACTCGTCGTACCTTTGCAGAAGAGTTAAGGAACGACAAACCAGCAAAAAAAAGCACTACGAATCACTCGGTTCGCCCGCTCGATGACAAACGATCTCGGCGGTGAAGTGAAGCGTGATTGTGCACAAGAAAAATGTTCGTGACGTGTGCATGTGTACGTGCATGTGGGAGATCTTTAGCTGGCAGTGGACTGGAATGTGTAAAGAAAACCTATCTACCTCTTTTTGAAGTTATACCCTAAAGAGGGAGGAAAAAAACATCTTATTGGGAACAAATAATATTTCTCTCATTATTGATCGTTGTGTGCACATCAGCACGTACTCTGCGTATGATGCACAATACATCAGAGCACGCACCAGTCTACTTCCGTCCGTGCGTTGAGGAATCGGCACGTAATCAATTTCCACAAATCTATCGCGATCGCGACACACGATCGATTAATCATCTCACACGCGCACGTTTGGTTTGTCGCTTGCACCATCGCATCAGTCACTGGTGGACTGGTGCTTGCCCGGTACGTGTTGATTTATTACGGGGAACCCTACTACTAACAGTCCATTTTTTAAGGATGTTGGCCTTCTTTCTACACACAGTGGAATGAAGGCGAACCCAAACCAAAGTCCACATTCCAACACTGCTCATTCCACTTGATCCTTGATCCAACGCTGATGGAATACCAACGCCAACGCCATCGCATGAAGGTGAACGAAGTTCGCATACCATTCAGCCACCCACCTGCCCATCACGGCTCATTTAGCTATTCGCTGGATGATAAATGCAAAACCCCATTGGCATCGGAAACGAAAAAACCTACACGAACGCCTCCACAAATCGACACTGTCCAAAAATGGCAGAATAGGCAGAGCCTCAGCTCATCAGGGCCTGGCACCACCTAAAGGTGTATGTCTTTCATTCTTCTCTCTCTCTCTCTCTCTGCTGAAGATGAAATTTCGACCGTACCCGTTGCCTCGCAAAACAACGCGCACCTTAATGAGCGTTAATTGTTGATGAGCTGCCGAGTTTGGGCAGTCCCGTGGGCGTGCTTGGTTTGTAGTGGACCCCATCCCAGCTCGCGGGTAGATCTGTGTGGGTGTGGAAGGATTTATGGTTGAAAACTTGGCTCCTTCTTCGAACGTCGAAGACACACATTCTCATCAGCATCAGCATGTGAATGACAACGAAAGGTAGCCATGTAACTAGCGGGCAGGTTTTCCGTTTGCAGACGCTTTATCGTCCTGCTTAATTTCTTCATGGCCAGCGCAATTTATAGCCCAACCGGCACGAAACCCGGCAACTATAAGAAAATCCAACCAAGAGATTAACTTATTAACAAATCGGTGGAGAAAACCCGCATCCACACAGGTTGTTGCTTTGTTTATGGTGGGCGCGGGCGTTCGATGGAATTTCGTATGTATTTATTCATGCCATCCGTTCCAGCGGGCTACGACATCTTCGGAAATTATTTCACAACCATTCCTAGTTTACCAGCGCCTTCAAGGGGGAAGAAAAAAAACGAATAAAATAAAATTGGGGTGATGGTCTACGGCGAAATAATCCATTCCCGTTTTGCTGTGCTATGTTACATTTTATGATCTTTGTTATTAAAGCACGTTTTGTGCGTGCTGTGGAAATCTGTGAGTGAGAAAGAGAGAGAGAAGTGGTAAAAATTCTACGAAAAAATATGCCATTTTAATTAGAAATGCTAATCGGACAATTTACGACCGGGAACCGTTGTGGGATAAACGATGGTGTGCTCAGGTTTATTTGCCCAGCATGCGATTTAGTTTTGTTTGGCTTCCCAATGTTTTTTTTTTGTTCGCAACAACACCGAATATTCTTCACCGGGATGGGTAATTATATTGTTGTTTTCTCGTGCCGAGATTTTATGCAGCATACCCCCAAACGGAAAATTATTAAGATGCCATTCGTACGAGGTGCCTATTTGAATAATTTTCACACTACACACACACTCCAATGGAAGAGATTTTTCCGCACCAAATCAGCAAGACATCAAAAGTCAATGTCCTTTTGTGCGTATTTTTTTTTCCTCTCCAAACTCGCACAAATGATGCAAGAATTTAGCATAACATTTTAACCCTGTCTGTCTCCTCTCAGTTCGCATAATCTTTCTGCACACAACGACTTTTGCCAATTAGCTGAAATAAATCCTCACTGCCTACGCGCGTTCGTCCCGGGGCCTTTAGTTGAGCAATTTAGAAGAGGATTTTTCGTTTCTCTTTCTACTTCCTGCCAAGCTGTCTAAATCTGTCCACCATGCATAAAGGTGAAGCGCCCTAAATGGTTCACATTCCTACCGATACCACATCACAAACCACATCCTTTCCGGCTTACTGCCACAGCCCACATCCCCGCGGTACGAAAGTGTAATTAAGCTTCTTTCTGGTTTGTGCCGATGCAGCACGATTGAGACGTCCCTGTGCGCGTGTGTGTGTGTGTGCAAATGCTGTCATAAAGCAGTTACACACCTTCGCCCGTCCACCCGACAAACGCTCCACACATTACCGGTGCGTGCTGAAACAGAATTAATTACAATCAACCCCGAGTGCGCATTGCTCATCGACAGGTACGATCGTCTTGCACCGTAAAGACGCTTATCATCCATTGCCAATTGATTGCTTACCATTAACGTATTAATTGATCCCATTTCGCTGGAACCCCGGTGAAACCTGTCCATCGTACAGCTACACAGCAGGGGCACAGGCGCAGTGGCAGAAAGTGCAGCTAATTTTATCCCAAGTGCTCTAATGCATCTAATTGCGAGTGTGCTTAATGCGCTTAAAATGAGCAAGCGCTTAAAATCACAAATTCACCGTGAAAGGAGACAGCGCTGATGCAGAAGACTAAACGATCTTCATTATGCGCTCATTCACACAGCAGGCGCACCGCGTTCCCTTTTTTCACGATTCCGATCGAAAATGCATTCCATTACCTACATTTGCAATCACGAGAATACGCTTATACGTCCGTACGGAGGAAGGTGTACGTGCGCCGTTACTGTATCTTTTGTTTTTGTTTTCCTATTGATCAGCTCTGCTCATTGGCATTAGCGTAATTATCATTTGCCCATTCTTCCCTTACGCTGGATACGGTCGAAATTAATCTTCAAACCCCGTACACGAATGGAAGATCCATTCCGGTGAAGGAATAATAATAAAAGCTAGCCAGCACGCCAAGAATGCGCACATCGTGTACCAACAGCAACAACCACCAAATAAAAAAAAAAAAAAACACCTAGACGGCACAAATTCCGCTTCACATTCCAGGGCGAAAATATTTTAATGATCGCGGGCCGGCCACATGCGCACTCGGGCACACTACTCCACTACGAAGTTTCCGCACAAAAGGTGCAATGTTTACGCAACGAACGTCTACGATACGAGGAGTGTATCATATGGTGGTGAATATGGAATCGGTTTCGGTTTCGATTTTCAGTTCAGGCACAAAAAACCTTGGACTGGCAAACATCTGTTTGCACCACAATAAAAAAAATAGCCACATACAGGAACGGAAACGGAAGGGGGCTGAGGAAATGCTGTAAACACATTACAGTGTCGATTGCGTGATCATACCGTTGAGATTCACCTGGACGGGAACAAGGGGAAGAATTCAAGTGGTGCGAAATTCAATCTCGCATCCCAGCTGGAAACGAATTTCAATCCAGACGATAAACAATAACGTCTCAACGTGTTTTTTTTTTACTTTTGCTTACGTTTACTTTATCAGAAGTTGGTTCTAAAAATGACAGCTTCTCCTGGTGCACGGGGATCATCATCTCTTTACCGGGGTACTAATGCTTCAACCTGCGCACCATTCCTATCAGCCCATCAGCTACGCTTCTTGCCGGGTGAAATTCGAAAGCATTTCGCGCCCCGTTCGGCACTTGCTATCGGTTAACGCAACGGAAACGAGCCCGCCGCACACTCGCAGCAGCCCGTGTCTGTGGCGCACATTCCTCTATCGACGCAGACAATCAACCGTTACCGCGGGTAGCACCATTAATCATTGGGCAGATTAAGATAAAAAGTATTTAGAAAACGTTGCTACTGGATGCTGCTGCTACGTTTTGCGTCGAAACGCTGATTCCCCACTGACGGGAATGGATGGATACGCAGGCGCTCCTATGCCCGTCATGCTCCTGCACAGAAGGCGTCGGCCGTGTCGTGCGGTGTGAGCTTAATAGCGACCGGGAACGCTCCCTTTCACCGAATCTATTTTTTTTCTTCACCACCCCTGCCCGGAGGAAGCGGTCCGGTGACGAATAAAATCAGTTCCATCAGGTACGGTTTCCCCTATCTGCGGGTGCGCGCAACATGGACGCAATCAACTCCGCCCAAGCGAATGCGTCAAAATGGAGCTCCGTAAGCGACGCGGAGCGACAAACGGATCGAATGTAGTTGAAGATTAATTTGATTTGAATCCACCTGATAGGAAATTATCGTTCGGTTACGAGGCGTGTCACCTGCTCCTAGGCATATGTAAGCCGGGCCGGACGGGAACACGGGCCCCCTCGATAGCTTTCTGTTCGCTTTGATGTTCCTACTTCACTTACCAGCTACTGGTGTTTTGATCGCCTTCGCCGAACGCACCATCGTTTCTTCCGTGCACCGTGAAAAAAGGGTGGCCTAAAACGTACGCAAAGCGAGCTATAGAAACGCGAAAGGAAAAAGTGCTGCCACGCTGTGATTTGTGCTTACCATCTTCCGGTACGTTTGACTTGGGCTTCGGAGACGCGAGTGGAGAGATTGTTGAACCACCGAAATTAGGTTAAAGCGAAAGAAAACCAACACAAACACACATTTCAAGTTAATCTTCAAAGCAAAAATTAAAACTACAGCAAATAGACGGTTTTGGATTACTGTAGGTATAACGCTTCTTGCATTTGTCATCGTCGGTTAGGCAACGATGTAAACAAACCCCGCTTGTACGGAACACATGATCGTGGATCGCAAGTAAAGCAAACAGTAAAAAGTTTTGCTAGCGCACACAGCACGCTCAATTAAAAGTGCAACAGTGCAAATGACATCGACAAATATTGCACTTTCTCATTTCTCTTGCAGCGCGAAGAAACGTAACATAAATTCACTTTCCGTCTTGCCAAATAAGAGTCACCGTTTCCATCTAAGCCAGCGAGCGGATGAAACGGCCGGGCGACAGTTGTAAATAAGCGCCGTGTTTATGTCCCTTCACTCTATCAACCCGTCCAGCGTTGTGGGGGAGTATACGGCAACGATATGCCTCTTGCAAATCATACACACGTACGGAAAGAAAGTGCACAGCCGGACACAAACAACAGCAACAGCAGCTACAGCGGTCAAACAAACAATTCAACAACGTGTTTTGCTCGTTTCCTCTCGGGTATGGGTACGTGCGGGGTGGCATTGAGGGGTGAGTTGCATGTGTTGCATCGATTGCCGTGTGTGCAACGCCGTGACGTTTGCATTCCGTTCCGGACGTTTGTGTCGATCGTTGTTTTCATCTACTGCTTCGCCGTTGCGGTTCCGGCGCAAGCCAGCGCAAGAGGGAAATATTATTAACATGCTCAAGTTCATTACCACCACCGTGTTGATTGCACCGAGCAGAGCTGTACACACAAAAGAAAGGTGACGGAGGACAAACATCACCGTTTTTCCTAAATTTTCCTCATAATATTGCTTCGTTAGATTTTTCGATCTTACAGCAGAATGGAATTCACTTTACGATGAACTTCCATTTCCAATCTGACATTCAGATCTGACGTGCCGTTTTTTTCTTTCTTTCCTTTAACGGTTGATCGGGTTTGCCCTTATTTCACTGACGGGGCAGATCACGAGAGCATGAGTTCATATTGCTACAGTTTATTTCGCGTCTACCTTTCAACTGCGCTCCACAGTCATCACGATTCCCTCTGCTATGGCAATCAAAAGAAGCCAGAAAAGACACACTGTCGTGACTGTGGCGGTGGAAGGGTCCATAGTCCATGAGTTAGTTTGCTACTTTTTTATGCGAGCCAGGCCTCCTGATCGAATTACAGCCACCCACCCACCTCAACAGCCAGCAGTTGGCGTTGGTTCTTTTCCAAGTTCTTTTTTAGGGGTTGCACTCGAAGCTTATGGCGTTCCGCGGTAGCTTCCTGTGCTGCTACCGGAGGTCTCCCTTCACCACTGTTGGGAACCCTGAGCAAAAGTGAATGTACTCCGCACTCCGTAATAGAAAATTGGGCTCCCAGTACACCTTCGAATGCCAACGCGTTGGAGAAGGTTCGGGCTTCTGGGATGTGTTGGGATCCGTCCGGGCGGGGGTTGGGTCCGTCACCTAGCTTAGTCGCTACGATCGTATTAATCTCGTCAGAATATTCATGAGTTTCTATTTCTCTCTATTTTTCTTCTTGCAGGTGAGTAATGATGGAGATATTTTGCCGACTACACCGCCAGAACCATTCCATTTCTGCGCTTATGCAACGTGTAAGCTAAGAAGCTGGGAATCATTTACGGAATAAGTCTTTATCGGCTTCAAGCTGACTTTGTTAGGAGAACTGGAGGAAATATTTTAAAGCACAACTTACAATCTTTAAGTTGCATCATCAACTTCACAATTCTTGGCTCGGAAAGAATGTCTCCGGCGCCAGTATATGGTACTGTGAGTAGCAATAGTAATGGTAGTAGTAAATCTCAAAATTATCATCACATCCCCACAGTACAATGTGCGCAATGAATTCTCAACGCCGTGTCTAGTGCTGCTTACCAACATTGCATTAGTATTCCACGCCCGAACTTTGCCAGCTTCTACCAAACCCATCGTGTTAGAGGTGTGGTCAATTTTAAAAAATGTTCACGATCCCATCGAAAAACCTTTTCTTTCGCTCTTCGATTTGGTTGTTAACCAATAATTGAGCTGAATCGTTGTATATTGCAAAAAAAAAAAACGAAAAACAAACGAGTCCCCTTTTAAATTTAATGCTCTATGTTGGTCGGAATTTTCATTCCACATTCGTTCACATCTGTGTATGTGTTCGTCCCCGGACTCTCCCCGGACATTGAAACAACGCCTTCCTTTTTGCGGCAACCACAAGACGCACATAAGGTTGGTGCGGTTAGTTCAAAAGCGTTTTGCACGCAAAGTCCGGTGGATGTTTACACCGGTGACGATACACACACACACACACCCACCAGCACTGGGTGACACTCGGTTTAGCATATTTATTGTAGCACACATAAGCGCCATCACACGTTTGGGGTTTTGTCTTTTTCTTCTCCCATCATACATCATGT
>KI423904.1:0-10504 GCA_000473375.1 Anopheles culicifacies | reverse complement strand
CAAACGAGTCCCCTTTTAAATTTAATGCTCTATGTTGGTTGGAATTTTCATTCCACATTCGTTTACGTCTGTGTGTGTGTTCGTCCCCGGACTCTCCACGGACATTGAAACAACGCCTTCCTTTTTGCGGCAACCACAAGACGCACATAAGGTTGGTGCGGTTAGTTCAAAAGCGTTTTGCACGCAAAGTCCGGTGGATGTTTACACCGGTGACGATACACACACACACACACCCACCAGCACTGGGTGACACTCGGTTTAGCATATTTATTGTAGCACACATAAGCGCCATCACACGTTTGGGGTTTTGTCTTTTTCTTCTCCCATCATACATCATGTGACGACCGCGAACTGTGTCGCGGCGGTGAAACGGATGAAGCGAAAACCCTGACCGTGCAAAAAGTCAGCCACCCTTCCCAGCACCACCGACAAACGAGAACCGCTCCCAGATGTTTGTAACTGTTTCATCGATGATCCGATGGGCAATTGGGTGTTACGGTTGACTGTCCCCGGGGGGTTGGCGGGATACGTGTCCCGCTCTCCAAAAAAACGTTGAAACCCGGGTAGGAACACTTGAAGCGCAAACGAATGCGCACCCCACCTTTTGCGGACAAGTGCGCGTACGATTGAATGGTATACGCCAAGAGTAAAAAGGCCATGATGTAGTACTCACTTACTTACACACAAACACGTAAATACACCCAGATTCACGTCGGAAGCAAATGGGTGTTAGATGTTTGGCTTAGATCGAGCAGGCGGGGGAAAAAAGCACGAGCACGAGACGGTAAGGCGTACCTGGTGCTTGCCGGAGGTGAAGCTGGAGGACAACCTCAAACAACAACATAAAAAGAGAGGGGAGAAAAAAAGAGCAGCAGCAAAAATGAAGTGCGCGGGAGCGAATGATCACGCTCTGGAATGCGGCTGGCCTTCAAATGGCGCGTTTTGTTTGGCCGACCAGGGGTCGGGCCGTGTCCGGACGGACAGACAGCCCGTTGTGTACGGTGCGGCCCGATATCATCGCCTTGAGGTTGTGTGCGTTGTGGTGGTTGAAAAAAAAAGGCTTTTTACTACATTACCTGTAGCGCGCTCATGCCTCATGCGTTCTTAAACCTATCCTTACAATCAACGAACAATGAATATCCGATGTTTATCCTATTACCGAGGGCACCTGCAATGTGCGTAAGCTTAAATCTTTATATAAAAATTGATATTACTGTCATAAGCCAAAAAGAAAGTAGCTACATAACGAAATCAGCAAAGGTTCGTCGCTTAAGTCTTTCGTTTTTGTTCAAAAGCTTTATTCTTCCAACGATGCGCATCTGGTGTACGAAAAATGGCCGAAATTTGTGTAACCGTATGGTTGTGTATGGAAAATCCTTCCCAATTCACATACACATACAAATACAAGCTGACCGTGCGCGCTCGGAATCCGATCGAAGGAAGAAGGTGCGCTTGGAAAGCCTAACTGACGTGGTACGTCAAAAGTTGCTTCCCTGCTTATTATGGTTTGTATTTAAAGATCTTCCCTCGTTCGTTACACGATACGCACGGTTTCGTGTGCTTCGAACACCGGTTAAGAGAGGCCTTTTTTCACATTCTTCCCTTTGAACGATCTTCGGGAATGGAATGCGTCGGACGACGACGACGACGATGATGATGATGATGCTACGTTTAATGTTTTGCCCGTTTGCGTGGAATTACTGTACGAGTGTGTCCCTACGTATGGCGTTTTTTCCCTCCTTCTGATAGCATTAGTGTAGACCATCCAGTTGAAACTGCTGTGTCCTTGTGACGGGTCTCGTTCAGTTTTATGAGATGGAATTTCATAAATTCCACCGTACCGTTGCAAATCGGTAAATGAAGGAAGCCAGTTTCCCGAAAGCTTAAATAATGATCGTTTCGTTTTATTTATCTGCTAGCTTGTGGTATTTGGTAGAATGGCGAAAAACACGACGCGTTAATGTTCGGCTCGGTTATCAATTTTGCAAGCGCTCTGCTATCATAATGCCCAAAACTTCCGAACCCGACGGTACAGCGAGCAGCTAAAGTTTTGGAATGGAATTCGCAACTTTCTGCTCAAGGCCATAAACAAAGCGCAGCAACAACCACAAAAACGAGGAAGATCAACAACAAAAACTGAGCATCATCAAAAGGTGATGCCTTCTCGCCTGCCTCTGGGCTCGTACTTTCGTGGGACAAGTGGTGGGAGTGAGAAAGCGTACAAAAGGGGCAAACAACACTGTCTCGAGGAGATCCATTCGTTGGGCTTCCTTTTCGTTTCATTCGCTTGTGTTTTTTGTTTTTTCACCTCACATCCTCACCGTGTTGTTGGGTTCCAATCGTACCAGAAACAATCCATTCGACCGTTCTACACCTGGACACCGCACTTTTCCAACGTTTCAACCCGTACATGGATGGATGGGTAGTGGTGGAACAGGCGACGAGTCTCGAATTCTTTGCCTTCTCCACTTCACAATTCTACCATTTATCATCCCGGGAGTGGAGTGGAGTTTGCCCTCAAGAGCCAAACCAGCGATCTCTTCTTTCCCCTTTGTTCCTTCTCGAATCACGCGAATGGGCTAGATTTAATATTCAAGGATGCTTTTTATCTTTTATTTTGTGTGTTTCAGTGAATATTTCCATTGCCCCTTTAGGGTTGTGCTGGGCTCCCGGACTTGGAGCTTTAGCTTAATCGTTTGCTGTCGCGTCCAACCGTGGCTCCCTCCAAACACCGCCCGGCCCTTTACCCTTCTATCAGTCCCATCGATGGATGGATTCTGGAAGCTTTAATTATTGCTTCTGGTTTTTGTCTGGCCTCCTTCGGTTGCTGGGGAGGATTATATCGGGCGCGACGCTGCAGAAATTACTGTCATTGAGCTCGGGTGGATTGAATTTCTAACGATTTCTCTTTGCCATGCCGTGCCAGGCAGAGGCGATGCACATACGCAAGCCAAACGCCCGCTGGTGAAACTCGTCCCGATAGACACGGCCGAGAATTAGACGTTTTGGACGTTTGGGAATTTATGTATATTTCCAAGTATTTATTGCTTCGGTTCCCTCTAGAACGGCGGGAAGCCGTTCAAAACCACATCATTACACTTCATATCGGGAAAGCAAAAGCGCAAGCTCCAAACCCTACCGATGCCCACAAAAGGGGCACAGCGCAAGGGCGTACCCTTTTGGAATCCTCTTCAAACAAGAGGGCACACACCTGGCACATCGGCCAGAGCGTAGAGGCAGGGCTGTTAAGCATCAGCAACGACGACGACAACGACGCGGTTTGGGATTGTTTGTTCTGTTTTGCTGTGCGGATGAAATCGAGGGGATGAAATGAAGAATGATTGGAAAACTCTCCTGCGCCGAAGGGGCCCATCAGTTGTTCGGACTGTAAGCGAAGCATCTGGAAGAAGCTACATCATTCTTTGCGCTGCCTGCAAGCGACTCCGGAATGTGGCCCGGCCACTCCGGGTGGAATTAGATATGGATCTTTTTAAAAGCAGCAACACAAAACGCACAAAACCACGGCGTATGGTGTGTGTATGTGTTTGTAGCCTGTCTGTACAAACTGCCCTCTAGGTATGTTATTTATAATCGTTCGATATTCAGTTTTTCAAAAGTTTGATTTATGAACTCCGCCGATGCTGATTGTGTATTGTGTGTGCCTGTCCGCTGACACGGAAGTAATAGGAATATGACACGAAAATGACCTTGCATTGATTGCCCTTACACCAGACCAATAGAATAGCTCATCACGAACTTTGAGAAGTTACTGGGTATCGAGGAATTTTCATCAGAAAGCTCACCAGTAGAAAAGACTTGGGATCATCAGTTTGTTAATTGTTATCCTATTGCTAAACTATTTTACCTACGTCATCAGTGAACAGAGTTATTATTGAACCTGTCCATGGCCAATAGGACAGCTCAACACGAACTTTGGGAAGTTGCTGGATATCATGGAGCTTCCACCAGAATTCTCTTCAGTCCCACAGACCTAACCAAAGCAAACTCTTGGGACCATCAGCTTAATTAGAGCTTAGTTTCGTGCAGGAATCTTGTTTTTCCGCCAATTAATGACCGCTCAGAGCAAAACTGAAAAACACATTAAGTCAATATTGGTAAAGCCCGTGCGTCATCAACTCGACTAATGGGGATGTTTTACAAAACCATTTCGTCTACGTCACCAAAGGGAGCACAGCTTGCGAAGGGATTGTGTGAAAGAATGTAGAACCACTCACAATAAACGCTGAAAGAAAGAGGATGTCGTTGGGAAATGTATTGAGTATTATCACGGTGGCGAATGTACCATCGCCTGCAATGCCTATCTCGGTGAGAGGCTTAATGCGGTTGCGTAAATAGCTTCACGGGTGCATACCACCATGCAATGCAGCCCTTATCCAACGTGCACATGCCCTTCTTGTTTGCGAATTCTTTCTGCATTTACTCTCGCACACGGATAAGCGTCCCCACAATGCTATCTGCGCTCGTTCGGGTAAGTGTGTATTGTGCAGCTGTAACTCAATGCCCGCAAGTGAATCAATAACTCCTATGCGAAACGATGCAACTTTGCCAACTGCCTGTTGGAATGTTTGTTCCCTACCTCAACCTCATCAAAGCACGTCACCAAGCTCATTTTCTTGTGGCAATTCTACAAAACTGTATGGAAAAAAGAAACATCACACTTGCGTAACCTTTTTCGCAGACTAATTAAAGGGTGCCTGAAGTTGTTTTATAGGAATCTTATGAACGGGGGAGTTGAAAAGAAAATCCCCACCAACTCCGATGCAAAATACCACTGGCGGAACAGAATGTAACACCTCATGAATGTATGATAAAGCATTTATGTGTGTTTTTTTCTTCTTTCTTGCATTAATCACACCACTGTTAATTTACTGGCTTTGGATTATGTTATCGTTTGTGTGACGGCTGCAATTCTCTCACACACACAAAACACATGGGAAGGAACAATTGAATGCAGAATGCTTTCCATTAAATAATGGCTTCCGTGTACTGTTATCGTAATTTTTTTATCTACCTGTGGGTTGAGTGCAATAATTATGGGTTTTTGTGAATTTATTTTATTTTTCCGTACGCCCATCCCACAGGGGAAAATGTGCATATTTTCACGTACCCAGCAACGAGCTGCAGGAAAATTAAAAGCCGCGTTCTACGGCTGTCATTCACAGACAAAATAAAGCCCAGGTACGAGGGTTTTAGGTGTTTACATGTCGGAAAGTAAGAACCCAATAAAAAAAACAGCACAGAACGCGGCCATTTTGCTGTTGGTTGTCCGTGGCTTGAAAACCCCCGTGCGGAGCGAATAAAACTAAAACATTAATGCCCATGCCATCAGGTTTGGCCCGGCACGATGGCGTACAAGCGCGCACGTGTAATTACATTTGGCTACTGGAATTTGAAAATTATATTGTCTGTCCCTGTTTTGTGTACGACCTGGCCACTACCACCTGCCTACCGGGCAGCTCAGTTGCATACACGATAGCAGCTTCAATACGGAAGCTCTTGTACAAGACATAAAAACAGACTCACACACACACACACGTCCGATCGTCAGAAAACGATCAAGAAAAAGGGGTGAAGAGATGAACGAAAAAAACGCATCCACAATTTCAATTCTTCGCTCATCTTCTCGAACGTACGACGGAGTTGTGTGTCCCTTCCAGCAGATCGGTGAGATGGCTTGCCAGTGTGGTTATAATCACTTCGCGACGCACGAGAAGATTACTCCTTTTTCCTGTGAGGGAAAGATGCAGAGGTAGGGATATACAATCAAAGACGCACACACATTTCCAATTTTCATTTGGTTAGGTCTGCCCGGTACGACATCGTATAACAGGTTGTTATTAGCATTAACTCAATCGGACGAATGTGGTACTCCTTCGTCTCTTTATCTCTCCAATCGAAAATGAAAGAAACCCACCACCACCACCACCACCAACAACAACAAGGGACAAGCGTTTGGGGCCACGCATCTCATCGTGATCGTCGTCGACATCTTTCGGTGCTACCGAGATACACGCTGCTTGGCCCGAAAAAAAATCATGGTTCCTAAGAGATGAACGTGTGTGCACGCGAGCGTGCGCGCGCACGCCCGATTCATTTCTCTCTTTATCGCCTTCGGGCAGTCTTTCGAACTTTGGTTCTGGTCCGGGTTTTAAGGGATGAAAATACACAACACCACCAAAAACAACAAAAAGAACTCTCGATTGGAAGCGAAAAGAGATGGCCGCATGGCGAAGATGGCAAAAGCGTTCGCCTGTCCCAGCATCAGGTTGGGGTTCCGGGCAAAATCGGGAAACCAAACCTGCCGGTGGCGACGACGAACTGGCCGAGACCCAGCACAAGAAATTCGGCACACCCGAATGCCCGAAGCCTTTGACTGCTGCTCACGTTATCCGTCTGACAGTGTTTGGTTCTAACTTTTTTGTTGGTTGTTAACTTGGTATAGAACGAGAATGCGAAGCTGGTTTTTCTGGTTTCTTCTTCAATTCTGGAGGAGGACTTCTTCAGTCCACTGGTAGACGAAGCGAATGGGGACCAGAGAATGGGTGTTGTTTTGGCGATTCTCGAATCATCCTTGTGCTTACAGATCGCGCCATATTTTCGGTTCTTCCAACGGCGATGGCGTGATTATGTCCCTTTTGAGACTCGTGAAGCTTTTGAAAGAAGAATTCAATTCTTCAAGGAAATATATAAATTTATGAACATATTAAGATTCTTTTTATATAAATATTTAAAAAAAATCAAAATCATAAATTTTATGTAAAAAATATTACTTCCAAGTTTTCTTTCTAATAATTAGAAAAACAGGCTTTCATTACCAGAACTTCTCTCTAAGCTCTGGAAACTAAAACCTGGATGCTGCGCCGTTGTGCAAAATAATAAAAAAATCCACCAAAAGAAAAAAAAAACAACAAACACATAAAAATGCATTTTAGGAAGCTCGCTGGAACTCTTTCCTTTCCGTGGAACATGAAGGGTGGAGATACGCGAGGAACTGGAAGATGGAAAGACCCAAGACAGGAAGCCGTTTTGGCACAAAGCGCGTTAAGCGCTTTGCTTCCTACTCGCACGCTTAAATCCCCGGTATTACGCGAAACCCGGTCCCGAAACAAACGAACGATTTGTGCGACAGCTTAAGCGAGAAACCCATCCGACGTCGACTGTACACCGTAGGGAACTGGCGCGTGTTTCCCCTTTTCTTCACTCACACACACACACACACATATATACCGGATCCCCGAACATATGTGCCCATCGTGCAAAATGTTTCGTGCAACGTCGCGAGACAGAATTATTTATTTTTATGGTGCAGCATTTTCTTATCTTCTTTTCGATTTTGGTTTGCGCGTCGCCACATTTTGGCGCGGTTTGGAAACGAAAACCCAAGCCGCTCTCGAATCGTGTAGGGAACTTTTCCCCCTTTTCCAGTCGTCTCTCTCAACCGTTTTTTCGGTGTATTTTCAAGTTTCGTTTGTCTGTCTTGTTGTTTTATTTTTGCTTTTTCTGTATACTTCGTTCAAGAGCTTTTTTATTTTCGCCATTCTGGTTGTCCTGAGGGTGCCCTGTGTGTGTGTGTGTGTGTTTTTGGTGTATTCTTCTTCCTTGTATTCTTTTTGTGCTCTCTCATGTTTCGATCAAACACCTCTTGGACTTGATGCGATCCCGATGTGTCCCGATTCGTACCCCCGCCATTACCCCGCCATACTGCCAGACACGATCATGGCGAGATGCTTTCTCGCCTGTTTCGCCACAGTTGGGGTAAGGGGTAGCCCATTACTACCATCTCGATCGCCGGCATCCAGCATCCCTCCACACAGCCGCTGACGCTGACGAAGAATGTTTCGAACCGCGCGTTAAAATCGCGCTCGCGAGACGTTCACGGCACAGAATGGCTAGCACGCGCTAGCTGTCGGGAGAGCAAGAGAGATAGAGAAGGAACCCTGATCCATCGGGAGGGCTGGAGACGGGAGAGACAGGACAGGACGATCATCACGATGGTGGTGGAAAAAAGAGAAACGTCTGAACAAAGCGGAACGAAACGGATCCACATTCCATCACCGGTTTTATAACCCGAAGGGATAAAATAAGTATATACACAGCGAAGACGGCGTTGCTGCTGCTGATGATGTTGATGAAGTCGAATGAAACCCCTTGGAGAACGGCGCACGGCGTTGAGGAACGTTGGGACGTTGTTATGTTTTGGTGATCCGCACGCCAGAGGTGCACACGTTAGGATGCCCGGAATGAACGAGTCGCATTTTCGGATAGTGGGCCACATACATCCACAAACACACACACGTACACAAAGGGGATGAAGTGCTCGCCAAGGTTCGATCATTTAAATGGTGATGAGTCGCGGTTGTGTGGAGGTGATCCTCCTTTGAGGATCATCCAACAACCTTCCTGTTCGCTTTCGTTCGTCGACGGCTTTCAACCGTCAGCCAGCTGGCGCAACAAAACCCCAAGGCTCTCACATTGTTACACTCCGGGGCTGCGTGATTTGTGAAGTTTTCCCGAAATTTCAAACCACCACAAATTCCCGAACCATTTACCTTCCGTTTTTGTTAGGG
Source organism: Anopheles culicifacies (assembly GCA_000473375.1). Taxonomy (NCBI): domain Eukaryota; kingdom Metazoa; phylum Arthropoda; class Insecta; order Diptera; family Culicidae; genus Anopheles; species Anopheles culicifacies. The sequence goes on along the minus strand of KI423904.1, from coordinate 1,916 downwards.
GAACCATTAGCCCAAGTGGTAAAAGGAAAGGATCGGGTTAATGTCGGATTTAACGATGATTTGAATTTCCTTGAGGAATGCCTAAAGGAGTTTAAGCTTAGATCTTAAAGCCGTGCATTTAGGATTAGAAATTCCTTAACAAGATATTATAAAGCAAGCTCCAACAATTACCATCAGCAGCAAATTCTTGGGACACCGTCAACTTGGACGTTGAAAGACATGAAAGCCTCTGATGGAAAACTCCCTAATGGCACTCTGCTTCTCCACTTCTTTGCAACACATCTTGCTCTAGACACGCAAACGCAAAGCAATCAATTTCAATGAGCTACAATGTTGCATGCTGCAACCACGTCCAGCTCCACGTTGCCAAGACATGGAAACATTGTTGCATTCGAATGCATTTGCAGGGAAACGATTAGCGAGACTGCTTAACAATTTTCAGCATCCTGTTTGTTGATTTCCTTTTTGGGATCCCAGTTGAAAGAAAAAATCCCCAGGTCTAACATTTCTTGCAATGCTGGATACTAATTTGTGTGTTCTTTTTTTTCTCTTTTCCCCAGGAAATATTTCGTAAAGGTTACTGCAGATGGTAACGATGCAGCATGCGAGCTTTTTGTACCGTCAGCGCACCCTTAGAGGTTTGCGCACCACCTTCCCGACCTCTACCTCCGGGTACCAGATTTCTAGCTTTAAAGTAAGTATTCCTGTAACAAGATGCATAGTTTTATGTCAATTCCTTACTCTCCCCCCCTCTTCAAGAATGCTTCCATATTAAGCAATAAGCGCCTAGAACTTGAATGACCTTCAAAAAGTTCCGAAAAAATCAAATGCTTCCAAACATCACGGAAAGCTCCTCCAAAACGATGAACTGTCCGTCAATTGTCTTTCATGTTGATTTTAAAACTCCAATTTCCGAAAGTTGATCATGGAAGCACACCTGCGTACAGACCTGAAACGAGCAAAGGAATGCGATCGTTACTGTATTCTATTTTTAGAAGATGTGTTTTTTTTTGTTTTGTTTACGTTAGCTTACAGAGCACACTTCATCTACGAACCGGTGTCTTAATAATCCGATTAAATATCATGTCCACTTGTGCAGCATCAGCAGGCGTTCTCTTCGCCCTTTGTCTCATTCTTCTCAGCTAGATGTGAGCGGTGCTTGTTGGTCACAATTTCCGTAATAGATTAAACATTCATACATCGCCAATGACCTTGGTCGTTCGCCTCCAGGTCCCGCTTGGTTGGCGCCAGACTTCCCAACATTTAGACAACAATTTTAAGTATTTAATTCGATACTCCGAAAACAAACCCATCGTACCGTAATTTGGAAATTCCTTTGTCGAAATTGATCCGGGTGACCTTTAATTCGGTACCGACAAACAAGAAAGAGGTAGAAAAAAAAACCGGAAGGACCTCGATTTCGTATCGAATCTCTGAAGGAAACCTCTCAAACATGACCAATGGTAGATGGCATTCCCTTTTTCTTGAGTTCCACCGTTTATCCTAGCGTCAGTTGTTACATTTTTTTTCTTCGGTCCACAATTCCAGCCACAGAGCTAATAATGATACGGTATGCTTTATAAATCGGACCGAACGGAGATGATATAGAAACCGGGCCCGCCGTTAACCGTGGGTCCCTTCTATTTTCAATCCCGGGCACACAACCATGTGACCCAGAGGGAAGTTCGGTGCGTTTGTGCGTGTCGGTGGCCTCCTTTTTCGGACGGCTTCAACCACACACACACACACATCTTGGCTCCATTTCACCGACCGAACGGCCGGCACTTGCGACGACAACGACACGGCCACGACGCCCTGCTCTCGGTATAATCGAATCAATTAAAATTCCATCTCAATGACCCCATTAAATTGACTATGACCATCATAAATCACCCACCTACCGTTTAGTACGAGTG
>KI423903.1:5707-23029 GCA_000473375.1 Anopheles culicifacies | reverse complement strand
ATATGATAATTGCAATGAAGCGAAGATATATTTTCTGCCATCGACGGAATCGCCACTTTTACATAGGACTTTAATTTCCTCGGCATCGATTTGGAATCGATTTTCCATTACCGAACCACTCACACCCAGATACGGGCGGAAAATCCGTATCCCCGGAACACACATTGACGGCTTCTCTCTAATTCCGGAGCATTCTCGTTTCATTCATCGATTATGGCTTAATTCGATTTCGTCCGTTTAGCGCGTCATACACACAAACGGGAAGAGTTGGTTGGACCCTTAGCATGTTTGATGTGCAAGATGATAAGGACAGGCATTGGAAAAATCGTTTCATTATGTGAATGGTGTGGGGTTGAGAAAAACTACCAACTAACAACACGTTGAAATAATAAAATTAGTGATTATATTGGAAAGTCAAGTAAAAATATTGTTAGAATTTATTATTACTTCAATCTCTCCTATCTCTCTACTGTCGTAAACTTTACTTATCATAAATCAATCTGTTTTTTTTTTTTATTAAAAAGAGTAAAATAAATGAATAAAAATGAAAATAGAGCTCGAACAGTTTCGCAGAGCAACTGTATTGTGGAACGGCCAACTTCCAAGCAATCGATCGACGCAAAGAAATGAGCTGTTCGTGCCTTTGTAAGAAACATTTTATGCAACTATAAATTATACGCACCACAAACTTGGTCCTGGGGACCGCAAAGCCGAAAAACGAAAAGCGAGTATTATAAAGTTTTAGTCGAGAAAACATGAAGCAAATAGAAGAATGAAAGAAAGAAAAAAAAACACACACACAAAACCTCACCAACTGCAACAGAGAGGACAGAGAGCGGCGATGGTTGTGCTATTTGTGAACAAAACTTTGTTTGGGAAAAACGTAAAACCGAGAAATAAACTTCCGAACGAAAAGTCAAAGCCATTCCCCGTCGTTGGGACGGTGCAGAAATGGTTGAAGCGAGATGGAAAAGGTGGATTACCGTCCCCGAGTCGTGTGAGTGCGAGCGAGACCGTGCAGGAAAATTGGAAACAGGAACGAGGAGCGGATGGGGACACCGAGGAGGAGAGGGTAGAGTTAAGGGCAATGGGGTCACGGAAAACAACAATATTTTATGCGGAGTAGAAAAGACATGTTCTAAAATTTATTATTTTCTAACGAACACATAACCATCCATTTTCCGTTTCTTGATATTAAGAGAGACACACATATACAGACCCACGAGAACAACACCACCACGCACATGTATACATGCGGAACAAAATAATTTTATACCATATGGTAGAGGGTGGGTATCCACCGTGGGCTGAGTGGGGGCTTTTGGCGAATGGTAGTGGGTGGAAGAGATCGGTGGGAGGGATGATGATGGCAAAAGATGAGCGCCTTCTGGACTTAATGGTATACCATCAGCAAACCGAGCAGTGCACATATAAATTGATAAGTATTACCCCGCCAAGAGAGAAATTTCTTTACCACGAACTCGAAAAAAAAGCGTAAGATATAGGGAGACAAATAGATAAGAATGGGAAATAAATGTAATATGATATTAATAAAAATTCGTTTACGTTGTGAAATCGTTTGCAGTGACGGTTTTTTTTTCAACATTCCCACGCTAAGAACTTTACACAACAACACCACGTAAAGTGGTCGTAGACACACGGACACACGATATTCAATCGTTTCACTGTGGATGTGTCACAAACATACACCACATTCGAACCGTTTGCAGCATTTGATATTTGTTCATTGGTAAGATGTTGTTAAATTTTTCACCTTCTAGCACATATCGTTAATTTTATCTTCTCCGTTTACGCATTCGTTCTCTTTTTCTTGCTTGTAATAAATTGCCTCTTTTAACTCCCAATGGGGGTGTGTGCGTTTGAGAGAGTGAAATGGATCGTTAATGCAAAGAAATGTTTACTGCCGAAACACGTTTCAGGGCGAAATAAAATAAAACTAGCAAAGTAAATGAAAGGAAATAAAAGTTTAACATTCTCGAACAAAAACAACATTAAAAAAACCAAAAAGGAAAGATACATTTATAAAGCGAGCAAAGCATAATATACGGAGGACCGAGATGAATCTAGCAGATAAGGTAAACAAACAATCTGACATGGAATGGTAATGGCAGCTAGCGGTGAACGAAATGAACGAATAAAACATTACAAGAAACACGAACGAATACACATTCGTTTGTGTGCTGCGGCTGCCGGTGGTCGTTGCTGTTGCCAGTCAAATCCAGTCAAACGTTCGTTCGGGGCTCGGTTGTGCTTGTATAAGCTATAAATATATTCATTCTGAATAATGCATCACGTAGTTTTGCTTTAGCTGCTGTGCCATTTGCTTCAGTATTACGTTATGTAATGGTAATGCTGTGGTATCATAGAATACATTAAAGTTCTCTTTTTCATTTTCCCTTCCCCCCCCCCTCCCACTCCTCCAACCGGCACAATAGAGCTTTTTATCGTACAATTTTCCTTTCCTTGTGCTCCGTTTGTAAAGAAGCTATTCCTTTGGACTGTGTGTTCACCGTAGTCCTCGCCCATTCGGGTGCGATCCTTAGTGCAACGGTACTAGCAGCCACCGTTCTTCTGTACGCTCCCCGGTCAACAATATATGATGGTGACTATTGGCATCATCAGGCGTCATTGTGCATCACCATCAGGAGCTGCTATCTATCGATCTTGGGTTTCGCTCATATACATACACACCAAACCCCATATAAAGGCAACCAATTACATAGGACTCACTGTTGATGATGGCCGTCGATTGGGCATCGTTTTATTGGTTGTGTGGAAATGGTTTTCATCCCCATTCATGGCCCGGTTTCGTGCCGTGAAATTTCGTTATTTCATTATAACTGCTTCTGCTGGAAGTTTCGTTATTTTTTTTCCTTTCTATCGCTCTTTTCTTTCCGTTTGTGTTTGTTCCTCACGCACCATCGCTCTGCCATCAAGATTAACCAATTGGCAGACAAATAAGTTTTATGCGTTCTTCATTGACACTAGTCGTTTAATTTATAAGACTTAACTAATTAGTTTCTTCGTTTTTAGCACGCAAAGAAAACAAAGAAGCATATTTGTTTTCAAATTAGCATATTAATTTCTGGAGCATTTCTTCTGAATTTTAAGCCCTTGATAAAATAGAAAAAAGTTTTTGAGGATTAACGTAAAAACGGAAAAAGTTAATCCTTCTCAATCTCATAAACAGAATTTACATAATAAAGAAAAATTTGTAATGGCAATTTGATAAAACATGCTTTAATTCATTTAGGACTTTCATTAATCATGTTGACTACTCAATATCTCTTTCTGGGCTGAAATCAATAATATTACCCCGACACACAAACAGACACAGGCTCACACCCGCAACTTCGATGGGAACTTGCCAGCGTTATAAACAAAAGTCACCAATAATCGTAAATCGTTTAAGTTTTTTAATTAATGCCATTGCATCGTTCCTTCATTTGTGCCATTATTAGCGGATAAACGAACGCCGGAGAGCACTTTATCCTGAGCACTCAGCCAGACCCCAATCGCACAGAAAACGGCGACGGCTTACAGTTCATTCACATCGTGATTTTAATTGAACGCCAGCAGCCTTTTCTTGTGAAGCATCCAAATATTCCAGCCACTTATCACATCGCACTCGGAAAAGGTTCGATGTACGGAAAAACAAAAAAAAACCTTATTACAAGTGGACGATCGAAAATCGAAAAAAAAATAAAAGGAAATTTGTAGTAAATAATTATGTTTTGTCGTTTACATCTAACAAATATATTCAGAAGAGATCTATTTTATGTAGTACCGTTTGGACCAGTGCAAAAAATCAACGAATAATTAAAAAATTAAAATTGTCCCGACACCAAGATCTTTATTTTTAACCTATTCTATAAAAAGAACACTGTATTCGGGATGTTATCTAGAGATAAGCAGCTTCCATTGATTGTAGTTAAAAATATAAACTAATTTCCCTGCCTAGCACGCGCTCATCAGCTGCCATATTCATTTAGTTTCGATCAATATTTAGACATCATTATTCACTGCGAAAGCGTCCCAAGCGCTTTAACAACCCACACATTTCACTTTGTCATTATCGATTGAATGTGACCCACCATCGGGTGAGGGCACGGTATGCGCTACAGAGTTAACGCCTGCGTGCGTGGTGAAATAAATGAAGAAATCAAACACAGCGTGTGTGTTGTTTCCAGCATCTAACGAATTATTGGAAACTCAAACAGAAGCAAAGCATTGCGGAGTGAGAAAGTGCCCGTTTGAAAACCTCCTCCAACTATACACGCAGCAGCAGCTTCATCATCCAGCAGCCCAAAACACACCCATTTCCAAGAATCAGAACGATCTTCGAAGAGCTCGGAGGTTTGGTTAGTTAATAATTAAAATACCGTGTATGTAAATGGAGTTTGGAAACGACGCAGCCCATCAACGGTTTGGGCTTGGGAATATGTGTTTGTTGCCTCGGTACAAGTACACGGGAACATATGTGACAAGATTGACAAGAGGCGAAGAAACAACGAAACATATCCTTGGCGTACAGGAACATGAACACCCAGGCATGGGTGGGCTAGTGCGTGAGCGAGACTACCAAATTGGGGGGGTGTGTATGTGATTGATGGTAAGACGGTGGCAATAAATAGAACACAGCCCGGGTTCGAGCAGCTAGTAATGTTAAACTATCAAAGTTCTGTTTCGATTTCTGGAGCCACAAAAGATGGATTTCTGTCGTGCATCTGTGCGTGGTGAAGTGTTTCTAAAGAATAGTTAACAAGTTTCTGGTGTGTCAATATTGAACATTCAGCTGTATATTTATTGCCAAATGGAATGAGTCTAACCGGTGGTGAAATAGCATGAGTAGCTTGTTCCTTCTCCTCTTTTACAGGCGCAGAAGATTTATCATATCAAGGCACATATGAAAGAAACAATTTTTCACCAACGAATAAATAAACTATTAATTACATTTAAAACATGAAAGCTAAAAAGAAGAGAGTTCTGCCCAATATCAAAGTTGATAAAAATAGATACCGCACCATAACATACAATTAATTTTCTCATGCTATAAGCACATCATTTCAACCGTACAGTGGCGTAGAATATGATCGCGCAAGACGCTACTAAACGCCCTGGCGAAAATACGAAACCGTTTGCTGAGCGAAGAAACGGAAGCAAACAACAAACATTTATCCATTCCGGCTAACAATCAGCGGCAGCATAGTGCGCCCATTAGCAGATAAAACGAGGACATTTATGCCGATGGTAATGGCGGCAGTGACAAAGACCAGAACAACCGCTGCAGACACACTTAATAAATGTGAATGTTCTCATGTGCTCCTAGGAAGCAATCAACGTACAACCTTCCTGTGACCCGCTGTAGCCGGCCGGGAAATGGGTGATGGAGAACTAAGAAAATCATCCTTCGCTCGGTTATGTGTTTGCTGTGTGCCCCCCCTAAGTATGAGTGTGTGGTAAGTTTTCTTAACAATCTCATCTAATTTCCACAATCCAGAAGAATCTCTCTCTCTCCAGAATCAACCTCAACTTTTGTGACTCCCTAGAACTCCATACATAAACACACACATACATATATACAAAATGGCAGTCCCGCAAACAACAAACAAAATAAAAACGAACACAAACAACCAAGTATAAATCTAATAACAAATCAACCACACTCGGCTGTTTCTTGTGTACTGTTGGGACCGGGGTGTGTGGGAAGAGCACACGACCGAGGAGATGCGCGGGTTGCTTGCGGGACGAAGCCAAAGAGAGGTTAGGTTTCAACTAAACGGAATAATTTATTCATTAAATCAACACACAACCCAACGGCGCAGTAGAACACAACCGGGGCGAGCAAGAGTAAATCGGGCGAGCAAACATGTATATGAGCACAAAACTTGTATAATAGTACAGCGCGTGTAACACACAACTGCTGTTGCATGAAGAAAGAGACCGATCGCATTGCCGATGATGATGCTGCGCACTATGCTCGAGCGGTGGAGAGCTTGTTTTTGCATCAGAACTACGTGCTTTGCACCGGAAATTGCTGTAGCTTTTGTAAAGGCACGCCTGAAGAAGCGCTGTGCAATGTGTTCCGATGACAAACAATGGACATCCGATGTCTGCTTCTTTTCATCTTTAAACAAGCATTGTGACACTAAGATTGCTCCTCTGACGGTGTGGCTGAGTGTGTGTGTGTGCAATGTTCGTAAAGCTTAAGCAATTGAGGTTAACAAAAAGTGAACAATCCCGTGCATTGTTAATCAGCTTAATCCATCTTATGGATGTTATTGATTTCAATTTCACGTAAATGCATAGTTTCGTCTTCCGGTACATCTTCCGAAGTTCATGTCTCAGCAGTCTCTACCGACGATTGAAACCATAAAAAGAAACGATTCACTGGTGTTTAATTTAATGGTTCTTCCACCAATCTCTGCTAAGCAATAACGATCCGTGTAAAAACCCCATACTATTTTTGTTCATTTCCTAGATTATTCCGGCCATGGTTTCCACGTCCCACACATCGCAGTCGTGTAAGTACACCTTTAAGATCGGCCCCATAAACGAGTCTGTGTGGTCCCCGGTTGCCTGCCTTTATCCAGTAGTATCTCGCACCATTGCTTTCGTAAAAATACATGCTTTGGATATTCAAAAATTAAAAAAGAGAAGTATACAGATAAAATAAACACAAATAAAGAGATGCAAGCATAAATATTTATTTGTGTAAATTTTCCCTCCTTTTACTCGGTGGTGCTGCGTCGTGCCACAAGAAATAAAAGGAACGAGGTTTTGCTTGCATCAACATCATCATCATCGTCGTCATGTGTGTCTGTGCGTGTTTGTACTTCACATATTTAAGCTTACAGTCATTTTTATCTAGGCTAAGCTATACGCCATATATGTTGGTAAAACGTGTACGATACACGCGTATGGCTACAAAAATATGGAACCATTTGCAAGGAAGAAGGAAACGCAACCGAGCAGCGTATGGAATTGACGAGGAAGGAAAGGTAGACAGAAAAATAAGCATCTTGCAGCAATGACGGTGTTTCAAGTGGGCACCAGTTTATATAAGCACTGAGAGAAACTCTAACCATATTACAGTCCGATTGTTTCGCGTTAAACACTTGGCCATTGTTATTATTACTACTGCGAACGTCATTGGTAGTAGTATTTACTTTTAGCTCTTTTCAAACTCCATTACCTTTATTCATCGTAAGGGTATGAGTAAAATAATAAATTTTACAAAGAACTAAAATAATTAATAATCAATTCAAATTCCTCTGGTAAAAAAATCGATTCGTAACAAGTACCAGTTCTCACACTAATACATAATCGTAAAAGTAATTTTAATTTAGATAATTATTTTTCGTAGCTGAAGCGCCGCTGTATACGTGCGAGACTTGTAAACATGCATGTAGTGTAAACACTACAGGCAAATCATTTAAATTGTGTGCACGATGTAAAATCTGAGTAGTTGGTAGTGACCGAACTGGAGGGCACAGCTGTGAAGACCAAAGGGGAAGCGTTTCGGAATTGTTGAATGTTGATTGATTTTGTCAGGGCCGTTCGTTACGTGACAGTGGTGGTTCGGAATAAACGGTCAACCCGGAACGAAAACACTACTCTCAAGACTATAGGAATGCATATTCAATAAGTGGTGTGTCACCGGTCTGATCTTACTCTTCATCGTCTTTGGACGAGAGTTTGTGCAACGATTTCTTAAGGGACCCGCCGTCCGTGGTAGCGCGCGAGATGTAAAAGGATAACATCGTTCCGTTCCGTTCACCGTCAAGTTTGCCCGGACAAAATGAGAAAACTAAAGTAATGTTAAAAATTTGCTGGAACTGATCGGTGTGTGCGTCCGTGATTCTCCATCGACACAACAAGTTGAGCGTGTCGAAGCAGTGTCCAAGGAATTGATTCCATGGCAAATAACCATTATGAACAACCAAGATGGGTGAGTGCGTCGAGGCACACCACTGAGACCAACCGGGCAGGAAGTGTCCGAGATAGTGTGTGTTTTGATTACATTGTGATTGATTGCATAAATGGAAAAGAAACATAGTTCAAGAACATGCTTTTATAACGTATTCCTATTGTTTTATTTTATTTTTATGAAATGCACCTTGCCTGTTTTGAAAATAATTATTTAAAAAAACAACAAAAAAGTGTTTTTTTTGCAATTGGAAAGTAGATTTAAAAAACAAGCAAAAATAAAACAAATGTTCTTCCACCTCTAGAGCACAAAGTAAATAAGAAAACAAAACACATTTAACCAGCGAGCCAGTGCCGCTACGACTTAACAGCGCACTGTGAAGGACAAATATAGGACACAGTTGAAGTAGTTAAATGGCTTGGTAAACAACAACGGTAGGGAATAATATTTTACGGTACGATCTATGGTCTCGTACATTTGGTTTCACATCTATCTCACCTGCGGTGCGCGCGCTACCCGTTGCCTCCTGCAACAATTGAGTTGGAGTTGATTACGGGACCCGGACCACTATTAATAGCGACCACACGGACACATGGTTCCAACATGCATGTGGCGCACAACCCAACATTAGCTCACGAATGTGAAATCTATCACATAAAATGTATTTGCTCTAATACTGCACCCAAAGTTCTCTCTCTCTCGCGCGCGCCCTTCCCCCACGGGAAATAGAAACATCTTTCAAGGCATCAAAAGGCAGGAAAGAAAGGACAAGGGGAAGAAGGAGATATTCGACGGACATTTCTAGTCGCTGGCTGCGACAGCGAGGATCAATTCACATAAGAGGTTTCTGCGTTGCACGATCGTAGTGCATCCGGGCGAGCGTATGCGTGCGAAAGAGAAGGCGATCCACGATGAAATGGTGCATTGACATTTGATGCATTTAGTGCAGTACGTGTTGCTGTTGGGCTAGTAGTCACCGTACCGCGACGACTTTTTGCATAATCGTATTAGGCAAAGTTATGTTATTTACGTAATGATTTTCTTTTTACGCAACAATTGGCTGTTTGAAGTCAAGATAATGTTATATGCTATAAAATTAGATCAATTTGACATTTGCTACAATTTGCTAATAATTTAAATAAAAAAAAATATTCGAAACATTCACAGCACCATAAATTTAGCACACAGTTTCGTCCATTAAACAACTTTCTGGTAACATTTACAATATGGCACAATTTTAAATTGAAAGGTACTCTAATTAGAGTATGTAACCAGATACCCAGAATTCATTAATTTAAACGACAAACCTTCGCGACATAACGGTTACAAGTAATTGTTCTCTCCCCTGTTTTGTCTGGCTTCCTGATCTTGCAACTTGTTAGCTTACACGCTGTAACGCACCAATAAGATTGAACTACACACATGCCAGTAATTAGCAGTTGCACCTTTTGCTATAATTTGCCACGCCTGAAACAGACTGACGCACGTAATGTGCCGGTTTATTTTCTTGACTGTTTGCTATGTTTTAGTACCACACGGTGTGAATAATTGTAGCAAGATGATGTAACGGCCAGCCAGCACAAGGTATATTTTTGTGGTGCAGATAATTTTGTTTTAAACAGTGTGTGCTAGTTAAAGTGCCTACAGTGCCCGAGAACCTGTTTCTTTTTATCGTGATTTAATTAAACATGAGTTTTCTGCAACTCAACTTAGACTATATTTGTACTTCTCAAGGGGGACACAGATGCATGGAAGTGTACATGCAGAATATTGCATTCCAGTCTAGTGATGTACTTTTGCTCAACAAGTCCGATACGATCCAACTTTCCACGATTGCGTGCACAATGTTCGTTTCGACTGTGGAGCAGATCGTTCAACTTTAAATGACATCTCGCTGGCTAGTTTCTTCTCTGCCGTTCGAGACGATCGATTGCAATAGCAGTGACGCAGCGAGAAACTTTGTGCAGCAAGCACATTAATATGAATGTTAATATTCTGATAGCTTTACATAACCTACTTTCCCCGCCATAATCCACATCGGAAAGGAAACCTCCGTTACCGAACAGTGGACCGGCCAAAGAGGGTTGACGAATGCGACGCGCAATGGCGCACAACGCAAGAAACGGGTGGATATACCACTCCAAAGACGATATCGTGGAGGAAACTTTTCTATTGCTTTATTGTACGTATAAGTTTATTCCTTTACTGTACCGTCTTGCTTTCTTAGTTTAATGTTTCCTTTTTCAAATACAACCGGTTCAAGTACACCTGGCAGGCAAGCAAACCCTGATAAGACACGAATTGAAGCAAGTTTTCGGGGGTTTCGGCGGGAGCGAGAGAAGATGCGCACCGGCGGAGGGACGGAAGGTGGCATATAAATCAAACAAATATAACAACTAAACAACGTTTAAGTTTGCTTCGCCTGCTTGAATGTTTGATGTGTGTGCTCGAGTGGTTCACGTTTGTACGAAGCTCCACGGGCTACCACTAACTCCACACTCTCCCGGGAGCTTTCCCTCTGCACACATACAGCGCTAGCAATCGTCCAGGCACACATACACGTTGGCAAACAGTGATGATTCTGGTACGTTTCTGGCCGGAGACAGAGCGTGTCAACAACCTGCGTTCTCGACCCGAGCAACTACGTGGTGGCATGTCGAAATGTGTTTTCGGCGAAACCCTTCGGGAGGTTCCGAGGGCACGTACAGCTTTGGGTATGTTTTCTTTTCGATAGAAAGTTTTTGTTTTAGTGTTTTCCGATTTCGGAATATGTGCGCTAGTTGTAGATATTATAAACAGAGCAGTAAAAGTAGTTACGCAGCAGTATGTTGGAGTTGACTAAAATCAAATTAACAAATGACATGTTTGCTAACAGGTTTATGCGGCAAAAATACTTGTGAAACAAATTAGTTTTACATCAAAATGATCTCAAGAGTATCAAAGTATTAAAATGATTCATAGTTGGAAACAGTATGCATCTGATAATATACAGTGGTGGTCAATTGAATAAGGTTGTCATGTTAATTGACATATTAAAAGATATTTTCGAGTTGCGTTTCGTTTTGGAACATTCATAAGTGTCAGGTTCCGTTGGGCTGGTCATGTCATGTGAATGGCACCGGACAACCGAGCCTGTAAAGTTGTGATAGGTTGTCTACATGGACATGGGAGGCGTGGTAGGCCATAACTGAGATCCAGTGATGATCCTGCTGTGTTCGTTAGGAAGACCGGGAAAATGAATGACCATACGTAAGTTCTATTACGTCAGCGGCTCTACGTCAGAGGACTCCAGCCAATACCGCGAACCGATTGTAGGGTTGGATAAGTAAGCGAGTAATGTATTATATAGCACAAATTTGCTGTTCGTAATCATCGAGGTTCCTATTTTTTTATGTTTTCAAATATCTTATTACGAGAAAATTAAAGTCATGGAAGACGTCTCAAGGTTGTAGTGTGGTAGGTTTTTTTTTTATGTTCCCAAATCGATAGACGCTGGCATTTTCTTCACTAATTTACAAAATTTACCCTCATCATTTTGTTATCTTCTAAATAAAAATTAAATATAAAACCATGACACATAAAGTAAACGGCCTTAACACATTGACCACCACTGTAACATGTTGCAAAGTATCTATTCTGATCAATTTCAGTTGCAACCCTAAGTATGTGAGTAGGATTTTCTCTGGAATATTAAATCGAGACGAGCACAACGCTTGTAAACCATAATTGTATGGAATCTTTGGAAATCTCGATTGATGGCATTGGTTTGGTAAGCGACAAGCAAGGGTAGGTCATCCAAGCGCTCATTTAAACGCACACCCTTCAAATGAACAATCAATAATCTTATAATCGATAAGGATTCTCGTGTTTAGCTCTTCCGTAACAACATGACGGAGTTTGGATGCGTTTAACTGTCGAAACAATACTGAGTGAGTACTGTGAGTACAAGGTTCTTGCGATACACAATAGTCATACAGTACTGCCTAGCGCGTTTGATGCATTTGTGTAGTACATGGACAATAAAATAAAAAGCTTGTAAATCGACAGTCAACTGTAGCGTATGCTTATCGGCATGTTTATGTAGCGACTTAATCAATAATACGATTGTGCAATCATGTGCGGACCAGTTCCGACACTGTCGACTAGTCAGGTAAGAGAGGAGCTGATATTTACCATGCGAGTGAAATCCATCACTGTGGCGAAGCAATTGACCGTTCGATGGTTCCAGTTGCTGAAGATTGGACTACCGTCCAGGCCCATCCGAGCGACGTTGATGGTGAACGTTGGCGTTGAGGACGAGAAGAAGTTGCGCCGTTACAAGGCTAGAGAGCGGACTATCGGTGCGATAAGTCGTATGCGCACCTTGTCTCGTCGACGTAGTAATTTTGCGCCTTCGGAACGGTTCTGTACGTTCGACTTCTGTGCGTCTAATACGCGTTGAGACGCGTTTTATTATCACTTTACCCAATTCTTTTCACTGTACTGTTGTTATCAAACTGTGCACACTGCTTTCTCGCATCATTTTCACTTAAACCTTACTCCGACGAGCATGCTGCTATGTACTGCGCCCGATTGGGAGATAAATCAATTAAACAATCACACATACACACAACCGGATATGGCCGCATCAACATCCCCAATCGAAAGGGGAGCGACCACTCCGCGCACTGCGCGTACTTTCAAGTGGTAATTAATTCGTAAATGAGCTACGTTTTGTTGCCAGGGCATGTTTTATTCCATTAGCTGGATTTTATCATAATTTCATTTGTTTCATCACACATTTATGGCCCATTTCCGTCGACAGTGAACCACTGTAATTGCGCGCCCGACCATGGATCTCGCTGGAAGTTCACCGATCGCACACGGATAAATTAAACACACACACACACCCAACGAAACAAGCGTGTAAATGGCGTTTTATAAAGAATTTTTGGATACAACGGATATTTAAATAAAACTGCGCTGACGCACTGAGCCCTATTATAGGAAAACGTTCGCCATCGTCTAAATGGTAATTAGCAGCGCGAAGGAGAGAATTTATTTATTACATTCAACCTGCTGTTGTGCAATATTTTATAGAAATAAATTTCAAACAGCGATAAAATTAGGCAACCGTCACACAACTTTTTTTTCTTCTCTTTTTCACGTGGAAGTTCGGACGATACGCCACCACCTGTCAATCGTTTGACAGATTACTTCGAACGTTAATCAACAGAACCGGTAAATATCTCGGCAGGCAGATGGTAAACAAAACTCAACGTGTGATTCCACCCCACACGCACGCCACAAAAAAAAACAACCGCACCCGCGTGGAAAAGTGGGGAAGAAAAAACCATTCATATGCTAAGCTTTTTCACCCAGCGAGTCAACGGTGGGAAAGGTATAAAAAGCAACACCACGAGAAAGAGAGACTAGCGTGAATTAGAAATGCACGTTTCGAGTAAGGTGAATAAAACGCACAGAATCCTTCGCGGCTCATCTCACGTGCATGATCTTTTTTTATTAATCACACTACACTCACTTCACACATCACGCAGTGAGCTAATGCTCACGGCTCACGCTTAGTAGTTTTCACATGTTCAACTTCTTACTCATTCGCACCTCACACATGGGTAGCATGTGGTGTTGTTTCAGGGGAGGAAACAATGTTACACACACTTTGCCACGCGCCAACACGAACACTCGCACAAACCGCGCACTATGGGAGCGGGAGGAGACGAAGATGTTGTTGTGGGGTACGGGAGGATACGAAGGGAGTAAACAATAACATCAATCAACCCCCCTTCGAGTAACAAATTCCGCGAGATTCTTGCCCTCTCTCACACAACAGCAATGCTCACTTTGGTTCGGCCACGGTTAAGAAGGGTACGGTTTCGATGACAGGGCGCGATGGTACGCCTTTAAGGGTGACCAGATTTGTTGTCAACGCGAAAACCCACCCCGAAACGGGAAAAACTCGGGCACGAACATGAGAACACGGTACTACCACCAGCTGCGTGTAGTTGCCACAAGCGAGTGCTGAGCGCGACGGTGTGCTCCATCGTTCGAACCGAAACAGAATCGTCCCGGCGTACGGTTTTGTCTAGGGGAAGGCGAATGGATCAACCCCCCTGTTGTGGCAAAAGGGGGTGTAGAAAGCAAGATGTTGGGGTACACAAAACAACGCAACCAACAAGTAAAACCAAGAGAAAGAGAGCGCGAGAGCTGACGGTACGAGAGAAAGTCGGCTGGCAGATTTGCGAGCGCAACATGTTAGTGTGCGGCGGGTTCTTGCGAGAGTCGGCCAACCGAACCGAACAGATTGCGTGAGATGCACAGCCAACGCACGCGACCAGATTCACCCATCGACCACCCCCCCATTTGGGGGGTGCGCGAGAGTCAACTGAGAGCGAACGAACCCTTTCTAGGGTTTTTCAAAGCGCACCCGAACCACTAGCGGGAGAGCTACTGAGGCGAACCGTATTGCCGAATGAAAAAACGTTTAATTTTTTATCGTCCACTCGACTCGGGGGGGACACAACCAGCTTGAGAGCAGCTAAAATCAAAATAATCCCGCGAATTTTGTACGCGTGCGAGACAGCAGGACGTTGACCACGTTGTTGTGCTGTAATACCGGCTGATGAGTGATGGAAACAAAAAGGGGGCCCGCCGAGGGGTGGGATGTGGGTGGATGGGGAATGCCCGTCCTAACATATCAGCCAAAACAATTTATCGCTATTCTATGTGCGCGCGCCCGCGTGTTTGTGTGCGTGTTGAAGCAAACAATCAATCTGTAAACGATGATGTTTTACATGCATTTTTGCACACCACAAAACACCGACCCAATGTGGCCGTTACACTGGCGCCCGGCAGACCATCCTTCCACCCTTTCCACCCCACATTGTCCGAGCCGGTGAAAGGGAGCGTTACACGAGCAAAACGAGAACAAAACTGCAACATCACACACCAACACAGCGAACAAAGCCCTGCGCCGGTAGCAAAGGGCCGGAAAGCCATTTTTGTAGCACCCATCCAGCAAATGAGTTGGGCTGGTTGGGCAGGGAGTCGAAGCGTTGCAAAATCAGTAGACACAGCCGAGGGAAGGAAAACATTGTAAATCTCTTCCTGCTGCTGCTGCTTCCCTTCTCCATCCCCCATCCTACCAACGGCATTGTGTGTTGGCCAACATTGATTACAGTAATTTTGTAATGAACATGTATTTTTCAACGGTTGATTATTGGGACCTCTTGTTGCAACCGCACGGCAGGGCTTGCAATGATGGGCTAAGGAATGGCCAACGATTGCAGGCAGCGGGCCCGGGCGGTAATATACACACAGGCGATGTAACTAGCACTTTATTTCCCCGAAACTAATGGCCCACACCGTGTGCTACCGTGTGTGTCTCTGTTATGATTGCAATTGCAAACGCTGTTCGTTTGGAGTGTTTTTAATGTACTACAAACACACACACACACACAAACAAGAAAATGGGAATGTTTTATTTAATAAGAAAAAACAAAGAATTAAAACTAATATAGCGAAGCATAATTTGGTACGTATCTTTAGCTTTAAATTAAAACTGTACCACAATGTTCCTCCATCGGTGCCAACGGTCGGGATTGGGGAGCCAATCTACTTCATGAATGTGCAATTTAGACCACTTTATGGACGAGCATAAAAACAACGATAAAATAAAAGATACGCAAAAGCTTTTGTATATAGCATACAGTGTGAGTGCGCGCGGGGCGATCCTTTAACCGTCCGAGTATTTCGATTTAGACGATGATAAAATGGGTAATAGCATAAAAACCTCGACTGTATTTTTCAAACTACACTTCGATTAATGTGGCGCTTTCGTACAAAAGGTGCCTGTCCGAAACAAAACAATAAACAGACACACACACAACGAGAAAAAGAAAAATAACCAGTTATCATCAAGGAACGCGATTTTATCACATTCACCCTCCCCCCCCCTCTCTCCCTCCACCCTTCTTCCTTTCTTCCCTCCCCTTGTAAGGTGTTTGTGTACATACGTAGGTATACACCGTGTTCACCACCATCAACAGTAACAATACACAACAACAATGGCACACTAACAAAAGTATCGAAAAATCAATACACCGTTACTGCGCCTCCATTTGGCTGGGGAGTTCCATAACGGGAGGAAACAACGTGACAACCTCCCCCCCCCCCACCCCGGGAACGTGTACTTTTCTTCACGAGTATTTGTTAACGGCCAAAATTGGGGTCGCATTTGTCGTTCTAATAATGGTTGTAACTTTAGCTCACTGTTTGCTTGACGACGATGGCCGTTATCTTGTTTTAAACAAAACCAATATAAGAGCTTTAGTGCCCTGCACCATCAAAGGGACGGGGAGAGCGGTACAGACGAAGGCACCGGGATTAGTAGGAGCTTAGGAATTTGTTAGAAGACATGGCGGTCGGTGTGCCAAGTTGTGGCGTTCAAATATTTATTTATTTTAGTATCTCGTGCACTTATCTCAAATATTTATGATAAAAGTTGCAAAACTTTGGATAACAAACGTTTTTCTTAATAAAAAATTAATACATATATGAAGTATATTGTATAAAGCAAAAGTCTCATTCCATTATTCCAGAAATACTGCCAATACATTAATATATTTTGAAAGCAAAACTCCTGGCCGAGAAATGGTGGACGGATCTATTCTTAAACGTAGTGTAACACTATACCAGTCCGGTTGTTCACTTACCCGCTCTCACTATGCGGTCAAATCGATCAACAACCGGGAGAGAAAAGTGACTGCTTCTTGGATGATACTATACGAACGAAACATTGTACCTTGTGACTTAGCAGCACAGAAGGCGATGTCGGGAAATGCGTTACCCAGGAAAAGTGCATACGGTGAAACATCATCCCTTCGCGGTGAGTGCCCTTTTTTCTTTGCTGCCCACATGTGCAAGCAATAGACTTCAACCAACATTCACATACATACCTAAGCAATTGGCATTCACGAGATCGGTCCATAACTATCTGCCGCATTGTGCGCTTTGAATTGCAATTGCATGTGACGTGTGCCGCCAAACACATTCAGGAAGGGAAGTGATGGAACTTGGCCAGGATAAGGTGCGCATGAAGGTGGCGAGTGGAGCCAAGACTCTTGAGTGGTTCATAAATGGATGTGAGAAGGTAATATTGCATGTGTTCTAAATTGGGTGTAATAGCTGTTTCGTTACCACTTCGCAACAATATGGCGGAAAGGTACAGTGTGTTGCAGGTTTTCGCGTGAAAATAACGCAGATGGATAGCGAAAATATGAAAACAATTAACATATGTAAAAGGTAATAAAGCATTAAATGGAGACGAAATTATTAAGATTAAAGAAAATATGTTTCATAAAAATTTATATAAC
>AXCM01005060.1:0-19965 GCA_000473375.1 Anopheles culicifacies | reverse complement strand
GTACGATCATGCACTCGTGATATCATGCTAGTATATTTTTATGGTGACGCGACCATCATCCACGATCGTTTCAGGCATGGAGGGATGGAAGTACCAGAAAAAAAAACAACAAAAAGCTCATACTACAACACATCGGGATGGCAAAAGGTGTATAATTTTTTCACTGTTGGTGCTATTGTTATCCTCTGCGTAGGTGACACGCCGGTCACTCTGTCACGACATCAGCAGCCATCGCACATCACAACATCTCCCGGTATGGGAGGTGAGAAGTATATTTAACGTAACTGCAAACAGTGGCGATCAAGTAAAAAGAAGGATTGGTTTTTTACAAGTTTACCATCGCGTAAAATGAATATTGTTTGTATCAAAATCGCATTAAGTCAATTAAACTGTCAAAAGCTTTTCACAAAAAAATATCCGTAAATGCTCAATGGAGCGACTCAAAAAATCCAACAAAACGACCACACAAATCTCAAGAAAATAGAGTCGAAAGAGATATTTCCATCGCTCCGCTTACCAGTAGCTCCGTTCTGACCCAGATCTTCTAAATAATCTAATAGAATGGAAATCTCCAAAATATTGTTCACTTCATCACTCTCACCTATAAATTCGCCCCACACTGTACTGACCCCGGTTTTAGCGACAAATAAAAAGCACACTCATCCGACGGATCACCAGAAGCACCGGGCAGAAGCTGTTCAACATACCACCGGTAAGGTAATATCCTGTCCGAAACAGGAACCGGTACGCGGCACAAGATGCTAGATGATTTACGCTAGCACGCTTAACACAACCAATGCCTGAATTTGCCGTACACGGGTGTGATGGCCGCGTGTGGAAATTACGATCGACAGAACGGATGATCGCGATCCATCAACGCAACCACGCACCACCAGCACTGCTGCCATCATCTAGTTTCACCGGTTTTTGCCGGCATAAAAGCGGAGGAGGACGGTCAAATGGGAAGCGCAAAAATGCTAATGACAAACACTCACGCAAATCGCAATCGTTTCACGACGGACGTTCAATGGGATCGGTTGGAGTCCTTCCCCTTTTTTTTCCTACACCGATTGCGTCAGCTGAATGTCAAGCGAGTCAGTCAGTGGCATGGCGGCATCGAGCGCCTGAGCTGGGGCCGATAATTTAATGGCACTTTCTTAATGCACTTTTTATCGGTCGGTGCATGTTTTCGCACTTCGAGCACGGGATGACGCGATGTTTGCGACACGCTAATGGGGTTGAATTGAGATGGACTCTTCTTTCTCGTTTTTGCAAGTTCCAGATAAAACTGTCGCCTTGCCTTAAGTGAACCCACCTAGAGAGTGGTCACTGCATAGTATTGCCTCCATCATCATCATCATCATCATCGTCATCACCACCAACCATGGGGTATTCGATCGATGGATTGAAGATCGATGACCGGGTGGAATTGGCTCCACCTGTGTGCAGAAAAAAAAAACATACAACCCATCCCGCTCTTGGCAGACATTCCGATAGCGCGTGGGATGCCAACGGTCATCCCATTAGTGTCGATTCCTGGGCTAAAGAGATGACAATTTTGGGTACAGTCGTAAAATAAATCCCGCACCTGATAAACATTCAATCGCACGCACATATGCACCAATCATGCCGATATCTTGGAAGGTGTGAAATGACCCACTCAAGGGTACGGCCGCATAAGTACACCACAGGCGGCACGGAATGTCATTGTATCGATGGAACTAAACCGGCAAAACCAAATATCAAATCCTTTCACAGCAATTATTAATTTACGGACGAATGTGTGGCATGATAAGCAGTAGACTTGATGCCGTTGGCGAACGACAATTTAATGCCGAAGTGCATTATATCCCATGCATCCCTTATGCGTACGCAATAATATATATTGCGCCGTTCTATCTTATCGTCAACGAAGTGGGTATACTTTTTCTCCCAGAGTTCAATGTGTTTCCCACCGTGAAGGACGTTCGGTTTCTTCAGGTCTCATTTGTGAAACTGTGCACGCTTATTTGCACCAGGCTCATCGTCAGCTCGTACGCACCTGCAACGAAACGAAACGGAGACAAAAAAAACAATAAGAAAAAATGTATATCACAGCTAAATCCATAAAAAGTTCATAAATTTTAAACAGCCAAATTGAAACTGTTGCGCAATAGCAATAGCAATAGCTACCGGCCGCCCACATACACATGGAATGCCCTGCTTTGGTGACGATGATGATGTATTTTTCGGGGTGAATCCTTCATCAAACAATACACCGATCCCGGGGACACAGCTGAGATTCTCAATTTCCTTTCCACCCATGTTTCCCGGCGGCACATTCAATTTAACGCCAACCAAAGGAAACGAAGTTATGGTGTGAACCTCACGTACGAGTCCCACCCTCGTTTCCTTGTATTGCTCAACCCGTACCAAAAAAACCCCCCACCCTAGTGCAAGTCCTCGGGAACGCTACGAAGTGAAGAAAGTGGAGGAATAGAAAAACATCAACCACCCAGCGGAAACCGAACCGTGTGCCGTGTGTACGGAAGCCTGGGAGAACGCGTGGTAAAAGTGCCTGGACTGAAAATTAATCACGTTGTTGCGCATCTCTCCGCTGCCGGCAGAAGGAGTTGGAGCAATGCGGATTGTGGAGGGTGAACGCAAAAGCCAAGAAGGAGTCGCTCGCACACACATACATACAATCCCACACAGACGCTTGCCACAGCTGGAAGATGTCTCCAGAGCGGAGTCGTTCATTAAAAACATGGAATTCTTCTAGAGCCTGGAATGGCGTTGGTTTCTCTATTTTTGGGCTGCTCACTTCTAACGACGTTGGGCTGAAACACACGGCGACAACGACGGCAGATGAAGCACTTGAAGCAGTGAAAAGAAAAAAAAAAGGGAGGAATAGAAACCTTCGCTTTTGCTCATGAAAGATGGCGTTCGATAGCGATACCGCAGCAGCATACTTGTGTGGGGTGGCCCGGGCTGCAAGGAGTGTATCTGGCAGGACATAAAAGTTGCCATCGCAACAACGTCTTCGCCCTGCACCCGTTCTCTGTGCTGCTGCTCTAGGTTTGATGATTGCACGCCGATAAATCGTACCGTACCGGGATCAGTAGGGAAGGCAGATTGCGTTCGACACTGCCACGCGCTGAAACGAACGCTTCCCTCACTCCGGCCACCTTCTCCGTATACCACACGCAACGCATCATCTAAATCCCATTATCGTACAATTTTCCGGAAGAGGAAAAAATAACCCCTCCAGGAGATGAGGGCAATACATGGGATGGAAAGGATTCACCCGTGTTCAGTTCTGCTTTTACCGAAAGAACTCCCAATTTACGAATCTTGTGTTTGGCTTTGGGAGAAAAAAAAATCCTTCCCATGTGCCCAAGGTAAACGAAGTGCCATAAACGCATCGCAAAACGAACCGGGAATGAATAGAAAAAAATCGATTCGTGAAAAATGCTTATATTTCGCGCGAGTAAGGCTTGTCGTTGCCGTGACGATACACCTGCCCGCTGAACCCCAAGGTACAGCCCAACCGAACAAACTGGTTGGATCTATCTGTTCTTCACTATCTTCGCTCAGATTCTCGCTCACACAGAAAGAAACAATCTGTCCGTCATGTCTCAAGGATTGTGGTGCCCATCTCTTGCACGGGTCATAGATTCTGCAGGAGCCTGCCTTATGGTTCCGCCAAGAGAAACGCACTCTAACCACGTCTGCCTTTGAAAGGAAGGCGGGAACTGGGAAAGGAAAACCTTTCCATCACCCTCAAACGCACACACGTACACAGGTTCCACCTGAGTGACGAGATTTAACTGTTTCGTACCGAAACCAAGAAGCCACAAACGAGAAACGGTTCGATGGCTTCCGGGACCCTTTTCACGCAAAAACGGCCTTGCCTGTCTGTCTATGAATGGGTATCTGCGTGCGTATCTATCGCAGGAAAATTTCTTCCTCGAACTGTAAAGGATTCTTCCATTGTAGTAGCAATAAAATAGGAAGAAGGAACGCTAGACGTTGGTACGGTTTGCAGGCCCTTTATCGGAATTCGAGATCCTATCTGTGTCTTCAAGGTAGGGAAGGCGAGCAGTGTCAGGACAACCGATGAAGGGAAAATATGTTATTCATAATTTTGCTCCTAATTCGAGAGTAATCTAATAAATTATCGATTGCTTCCCCGTGGTGGGGAAAAGGAAAATCATTGAAATTTTCCTACACAACGGAAACATGGTGCTTTCATGATGTGCAAAATGGTATTAAAAAAGCTGAACACATGCAGTTTATATTATTATGATTTATATAAAATAAAATTAGTTTTAAAAATTCATACATATTTAAAAATTTCGTTATTTTTACAGTTTCTTCCCACAAGTAGTGTCCAAGAAAGAGATAGTTTTTCCTTCACACCTGAACCACCCCAGCCTCGTTTTCCGATCGATTTCTGAAGCATAACTTCCGGTCCAGAAATTATTGACAACGGTAAGCAATTTTCGCTACTCAACGGGCGTATAGCGTACCACAGGCCCTAGGAAAACCATGGACACCCGGGATGGAAGGAACGACTACACCGACAACGCCATAGAGCTCTAAAAGGCGCAGATTCAAAATTGATTGTAAAACCATGACTGGGTAAGAAAGTTCGGGTGGAGTTTTTGACACAAAGCCATTTATGACTGGCAACTAATTCCTCGTCCAAGGCGTTAGTAGGTAGTAACGCGTTTCGTCCGGAGCTTTACTAAAGTAACACCCATCCCTGAAAGCTTTCAATGGTTGTGTGTGCGTATGGACGCTTATGTGTTTGCTAGTTGCGCAAGAGAAGGGACTTAAAGAGAAGGAAATTCCATTCATCCCCGGTTTCAGGGCGCCAAGGTTGGAGCGTAGCGTATTTGTCGGGGGAGGTAAATATTTTCCAATTTTCTAGACAAAGTTACAGGAGCACTGCAAACATACAGCAACAAAAAACACTCGTAAGGGCACTACTGCTGAGGCTAATGCCGATCGACAACTTCAAAACTTGACGAGCCACTTAACTTTTTGAACAGCTCACCCGAATTAAGGCTTTTGCTTCGGGCGAAATTGTTGAGATGGACCCGACGTGGTCTGAGGTCTGATACCTGGGATTGGAATGATGTCTGGGGCTAGTAGTATTAGAGCAACCAGCTCTCAGCGTTACGTCCTAGTTGTGCCCAAAAATTTTCCATGATACGATATTAGACCCGCAAGCATAATCAATGACTTTCCATCCTTAGACTTCCCTGTTACTCTTCCCCAAGCAGACCAAGTGTCAATGAATAATCGAACGAAACCATTGATCCCTGCACTCGATCCATTTGGGATTGGAACGTTACTGGAGTTGGAACGGGCGAACGCGCATGAGGTTGAATATCGTCTTCCTATGTTCGACATTCTGGCAGACCCATTCTGTTGCCTACCCGCCCTAAGTAAGCCATTATGAAAGCCATGGATCGTTTGTGTTCGAGCGGCAGTAGCAGCATCATCAACAATTTCTCCATACTAAACCATCCCATTTACAAGTGGATTAATGCTTCCCTCACAGTACCATCAGGTAGTGATGGTGTCTGAGTAGAAGGAAGGCTTTTGCAGAAAAAGCAAAAAAAAACAAGGAAAAGGGTTTATTTTTTGCAAAAACTGGAAGGATTCAACTTGCCTTCGCTTCCCTATCGCTTAATGGCTAACTTCGCAATATGGTGCATGCGGCATGGCGATACTATACTACCGGGTACGAAATCTCCGCGCCAAAACAAACCAGACGCTAAGTGGGCAGAATGTCTAGATGGACATTCGTGCTTTTTTGCTTGTAGTTTTCCGGTAGACTTTCTTCCGCACAATCCACTCGATTTGGGAGTCATTTTTTTTTTGTTTCATTTTGCTACGGTTCCTTAATTTTACCTTTACTTCAAAAAGGCGGACCCACGGTAACCCACCGAACCTTCCCAAGCCAAGAGATGGAGCCAAAATTATCCTTTTCTCTAGCACGTGCCCGCGTCGTACGGACTACTGGCGCTTTGTATCGGTGCTATAAAAGTTGAACCCCATTTGGTAAATGTTGGTGAGAATTTTCCGTGAAATGGATAACTCCGCCGAAACACGGCCGTGGAAAAGCTGCTATGCTCGTAAAGAAACTTATAAACATTTAACGCAGGAAAGACGGAACAAAAAACTACTACGACAACTTTACAGACTTTCACTTAAAGCTGCCTTTAAAAACCCCTAACCTCAACACAAATCCCACTTGGGCAGAACCCTTTGCCGGGAATTGAATTTACGATAATCGGGTGTAAAACTTTCTGGCTTGACCATTACACACCGTTTTGTACAAAGGAAAGGAAAGGCTTTTGGAACTACATGGGCTCTTCTGGTTTGGAGTATGCAGAGTAAGTTCTCATGATATTATTACATTAATTCTTGATTATTGCTTTAGTTCTTACCCGGTGACGTTAAATCTACACATTATTCTTTGAGGTCAATTACAAGTTTAAGCTTAGCATAAACGCGTATACGTTTGAATAGCTATTAACATATTCTAGAGTTACTGGTGTATCCCAATATGTTCATATGCGCTATAATTGCCACAAAACCCGGTTGTGCGGTGTAATATGTTTTATGCTGCGTTACTATGGTGCGAGACGACGCATTTCGGGACAACCATCAACTATAGGACACTTGTCGTCCAACGACAACTTCAATGCGTCGCCGTTCGGATTACTAAATGACAGTCGTGGTCTCCCCCTTTACTTCACGGTCTACTGGCACAGGTCGGTCTGCGGCTACTTTTTCCCAACTCAGAACACTACCAGTGACCTCCCAACGGACACGCCGTAGCGTGTCGCTAGTGAACATGATTCTGAGTCGTACGGGAGTAGTAGGTGGTCCGGTTTAAACTAATGCTTGCCCATGCTTGGACGGCGGGACGAACTAAACTCACCGTTCCACACGCTGCTTCTTCATATCACCCTCCCATTGTAAGGTGTTGAGATGGACCAGGTATGATGCTTTCGCCTGGTCGCCTCCCTTGTCCCAAACACCGCGCATCACCCTTAAAGGTCTGCAGTGGATGTATGCCGAAACCTTTCCCATTTTATGTATGTGCTTCTGACCAGACCTGAAGAGAGCTTTCCCGTGTTACACTAGACAAGTTTATCCATCGGTTTCGGCGAATGTGTATTTACCAATGCTGTGCTGGTGTGGATCGTTTCACAAACTTCCAGGGCGAAACAGAAGCGGAGTTGATATACGTGGACGGTGTTGTCCAGACGGAACCTGTGTACCACCAGTCAGCAAAAGTAACTGACACATCAACTGATAGCTACGACGTAACAGCGTCAGGTCTTCTGCTAAGGAGTTAGACGAAGCATCGGAAAACAATCCATTACTAGCGCACAATGGAATTACACAAACATCGGGACGAGATTCGGTATCAGCATTAGCAAAAACGGCAATAAAACGAACCTACAGACATGAAACGTTACAGGGTGTGCCTGGGGAGGTTGTTAAAACATTATTTTACCTTATGCTACAAGTTGATTCGGAAAAAAATCAAAGTGTAAAGTAATAATTGAAGTTTTAACAACTAAATACACGATTTAACAGGAACTTTTTCCTTTAAATTTA
This sequence comes from Anopheles culicifacies, assembly GCA_000473375.1. NCBI lineage: Eukaryota > Metazoa > Arthropoda > Insecta > Diptera > Culicidae > Anopheles > Anopheles culicifacies. The sequence goes on along the minus strand of AXCM01005060.1, from coordinate 12,339 downwards.
CGTTTCTCTAGATGATTTTATTATTCTTGAATAGTTTGTTTTTTTGTAGATAAGGTTTCTATTTACTAATGTTGTTATTATAATAAATTCATCTTAATAACATCTATTAGGTTAAAATAATTCAACAATAGATCCTTCGCAACCGTTCACAATCGGATTTACAATAAAAAAAAAGTGTAATGGCCTTTGGTTGCTCTTCACTACCTTAATGTTTCCACACCACTACCCACCTCCAGACAGAACGTTAGCAAGTGATGATATGTGCCAAAACAACCAGACAGCAATGATTACTGACTCATTCAACCTTTATACCGTCTGCTACCGGTTCTCTCCCTACACGCAATCACATACCCCACACATACGCACTATGTAACACCCTGAATGAAATAACCATTTGGCGATTTTTATTAATGAGCTCCATGTGTATGACCCGTCCGCTAAAAAGGGAAAGATGAATTGCACTGGCAATGGAAGAGAATAAAAAAAAACATGGAACCGAACCTTCCTACCACAACTACTACGCAACCGTGTATGGATTTAAAAAGCAATAAACGAAAGCAAAATTGAAAATTGAATAAATTGTACGCTAATGATGTTAAGTTGAAAATTAGTATAAATCGCACCGCAAAACTCCATCACCTACCGGCATATCGAACCGCCAACGCTCTACTACGAGCCTGCCATCCTGGCAGCCATTTGTTTGAGGCCGCTTAAGCACAATGTAAAACAATACCAAAATGGTTCGTATTGATGCATATGCGTATGTTTCATTAGTGGAAAGTGATAAAAAAGAGCCAGCAAGTGTGAGCGGGAAGGCATACCTCATCCGCCAGTCTCATCGGTAACCAGGCGCAAACTCAATTACACGGTGGAGGCCGAATAAATTAAAAACCATTTCCATACGTCCAAACGATCGGTTTTCCTGAGCTTTCCCTTGCTCGCTAGCGAAACTAGCAGCGCAATATCCTGCGATGGTAATCCAAAAAGATATATAAATATCATGTGCGCGCCTGCATGTATGTACGCGCGAGCAGGAAATGCTTCGGGTTTGATGAGGTCGTTAATGGGAATTTATTTTTGCCCACTTTGCCACTGACAAAGTGTTTGCTAATTAAATCATCACTAGTGCAGCGCTACTACCGCCACTGTTGCCCACGTTAGCACTAGCAAACTACTACTACTACTACAATTACAATGACTTTGACCAACAGTACCGCAAGCATCACGCTTTTATCATCGCGTTCGCTGATGCACTATTGATGTGCATCGCTAGTGCATCCGACAACATTGTTAATACAGCCATTACAGCGTACCACTGCAGCTATTCAGCACTTCCTGTATCCTCCCAGCGCATGCACACATGTACGCGATGCAGGAAAAAGGGGGTCACGAAAAATGAAAATGTCAATGTCCCTTCAGCCCACCACACGCACGGCACCAAACCAACCTAGGACATGTTCACAGCGGTTTCCCTACCACAACAGCGGGTCAGTGTTTTGCGAAAAAGCCAACACACAAACCGATGGAGCGTAGGTTAGCTGCGGAAGCCGTTGTAATTGTGGTACAGTTTAGAACCAACGAATCCATCAACGAAAAGCCGTACCAACCTGACTGTGTGTGAGTTTTTCCATTTATAGCAAGTGGAGAGAAATTGTATGTTATTGGTTGTACAAGTGTGGATGACAGAGAAACCACGGGAATACAGTTTTTGATGGTTGAGGCAGTCATGGGAAAAATCAAAGTATCTCGAAACTGACTTTCGGGAACGGGTTTAGCGGTTTTCATGATGTCAAACTCGTGCAAACACAATTGATTCCGAGCTTCACAGATTCCAGATAGACGACATACCCAAATAGACGTACCCTCGTTAAACATTTCGCATGAATCCATCTCATTAGCACGTTCATAATAAGGATGATTCCAGGAGAACAGAAATTCCACCTGCATTTAACATAACCTTTCATTTTAATGATAGTTCACCGTAGAAGCCCTTTTGTGGAGATGGTTTGTATTTGAAATTTGAGAGCGCTTTACCTACCACGGAAACCACATGCTTTACCCTTGAAAAATGCCGCCAACATCACATCAGATTCATCAAAATATTTACTCACGGACATCTGCTAAACTGCACCACACAAACAAAGCAGATACGATGCAAAAAAAGAACCTTAATGTCACCTCAAACTGTGTACAAATATTTGTAGGATCAAGTCAATTTCTGATCCGGCTGTACCTATTAAATCTTAGACGAAACTATCCCCGAGAAGCCATCTCAATGTGCCCTCCCGGATGCTGCTCCAGAACTTGATCCGAAAGCTAGCTCGCCTAGGTTCGGTTTCTAGTCAGGTTTTGGTGCTCTAGTTCCAGCAACAGCAGCTGTCAATTATCGACGAAACTAGAGATCTCATGAATAAAACTTTGTCCTCAGACTTTAGAGGCAACTTTCGCCTGTAAGGTCCCAGTGATGCTCAGTGAACTATGAACGCCTGAACATGACAACGACAAGACACACAAAAAAAGTCTACAAGAACCGATCGTCTATGGAGAGCTAGAACATATTGAAATGGGGGGGACTAGAGCGACTTGGCGAAAAAGTTTAGACATTAATAGGCACCGAGTTGCACAGCAGCTAGACACACGACAGTTCAAAACTTAAGACCACCCATCAATGCAAATAGTGGCGCTAGCCGGCACGCTTTTTTCGTTCGTGGACAAGGATTTTGGCGCATACAACAATTTCTCTTTCACTTCTTACACAGTGTCACTGTGGACATATGTTGCTTGCGAAGGGACGCTTGCTTGGACGTAAGGATCAACTGATGTCCACCAAAACCCAGCGATCCTACTTCAACTGCCATCGTTGACACATTTATCTCCAAAAACTTCTGCCCAAACGCTGCTAGCAAACACACATATATACTTGGTACATGTCATGTATGCTGCTGTACGTTCGTCCCAATCTTGCACCTCTCACCTCCTACTTATCGTTCGCCAAGGTCCTGTGTCATCAGCGTCGTCGTTGTCGGTGAATAATTTATTCCATCCTCGCCCGTCCAACCGTCCACAATGCACAGCGTCTGTGACAGTTTAAGGCTGTGTGCGCAAATGATTAATTGATACTGACACATGTTTAAAGTTCCATTTATGAGGATTTTGGCCATCCGCCGCGTACAGCGGACTGCGCCAGCCACACAAATGTGTTAGCATATTCACGCGCCACTAAATTATTTTCGGTACACTCGCGCGTCCGGCGTTGCCAGTGCCGCCGTGATTCGGCACATCTTTTCGGGGGGATCTTTCTGCGTTTGTCTCGCACTATTCTTCGCTCTTGGTTCCGGTTGTATGCACCCGAGGTTCCGTCCTTGCCATTGCCCCTTATCAATCACAAGCAGACTGCGTTGTCGTCTTCAGAAGTTCTGCTAGCGGAAAAGGACTAACCCAGCCAGGAAGGAATAAAAGAAACGGGTCGATCAAACTGCCACTTCCGAGCGACTCGCCATCCATCCGAAGGTGGAACAAACCGCCATCTTACCCGTTCTGCTTAACCGGCAAGTCTTCCAGCACCACCATCACAGGCCTCGTTTTACACTCTGCGACAGTTAGACAGATTTCATTCGCCTTAATTTGATCCTGTCGCCGTGATGATGAATCACTCTTCCCATTTGGAGTCTCAAAACGAGATGTTCCGAACGGTTACCGCTTGGAAGGTACGTCATCCGGTACCCTTAAAAAGGACACGGACAAACGAGACCCTCAAATGGATGCTCTCTACTCTACTACACACAGCAACAGCAAGACGACGGCATTGTCAAGTGTGTTGGGGGGAAAGATATCCTCCCCAAACCAGGAGAGAAAAAAATCGGACAAGGGTCCAGATCCGCCCATCGAAACAGGGGAGGACATCAAGGAACGCCGGAACGGAAGACAGAGACACAGGTTGCTGGAGAGGATGGATTTATTCGCAAAATACGCAACCATCTGTGTCCAGGAAGGGAAGGCGAGAGAATGCACCCGCTGTCGAGGTAGAAATGCATTTTTCTGTTGCCCGTTTTCGGCTGTTCTGTTCATGTAACTCCCAACCCTTGCCAACCCCTTCTGACACGGATACTCTCTGCCAAAATTTGCTCCTTAAACTACTTGCCGGCTTTATCAAAACCACGCTTGAAGAACCTATAATTTGCTGATGAATGTTGTTTTTCGTTTTCTTCGTAGTTCTTCGTTCTTTTGGGGAACATATTTTATATTCCCTTTCTTTCTCACTCTCTTTCTCTTCCTGCAACGATTGTTTGTGTTCAATATCCCTTTTTCGGTCATACACAGGTTCGTTCTGTAAGTTTGCGATGTTTTTCGGCTTCTTTTGCGCCATCCGTTTGAACATCGACCGTTCCCGTAGGGAAATGGAATGTGGAAATACGAATAAAAAGACCACAAAATCCACTACACACAACGAAAGCGCACTGCTCATCCGTGGTTGGAATTCTTTCTTTTGCAAATATGCACACAAATTGCACACCAAGAAGCAAAACCGAAAAGTCGCCCGGCCCGATTGCAAAACACCTCCACGGATAGCAGCATCGTTTGGCGCTGGTTCCTAAAATATCGAGCAGCAGCTTCTGTTATCTTTCACACTTCTGAGTCGATCATTTCAGTTCCTCGAACCGGAGTTTGCATTCCCATTCGGCCATGCAGGTTAATACAGATAAGCGATATTCGAAAAGCTTTTGGGTGTTTGAGAAGATAAGCCAGTGCAGGAAGTCGTCTGATCTGTGACTCGCGGGATGCTGGCTTGCTTCTTATCAGGTTGCGGATTAAGAACATGATGATGATGATGATGATGATGGTGATGGTGATGATGCAAGCGCACATTGAAAGTGGTTGTTAGAATGATTACAACAACCCATACATGGACGGGTTGCAAGCTGTGAGCTAATCCGGTGAAAAGTCCATTAGCAAGCGAAAGAAAAATTTATTAGAGGTGATTTTGTTTAATGCTGGTTTTCGTGGGCTTTAAGTAAATTAAAAGATTATGCAGTTTTTTTTATTTAATTAATAAGTCTACAAATAGGTAGCTAAAGGAAGCTAAATCATTTTATACTTTATGACCAATAAATACAACTAAACACAACATAACCACTGCACTTTAGGCAGCTTTGTGTATGAAGTATCTGTTTGTTCTATAATGGGCATAAAATTCCCCAATAACACCTCCTTTAGTCCCCATTCGTAACCTGCCTTGACCTGGTCAATAAAAAAAATGCTATAACATTTACATTATTTATGATTTTGCTCTCAATTTTAGCATCTTGTTTTACGAATAATTCTAATATAAAATATCAATTAATGCTATGTTTATAAACCGAGTTCCTGTAAGCAATCATAAAATTAATCATATTTGTACCAACAAAAAATCATTCGGACAACATCAAAATGTTCCAAGTAATCAATCATCCCGCTGCCGTTACATCAAAGCATTAGTATCGATCACATGCCTTCTAGGAACAGTCCTCCAAAAACCCCGAAATATCATCATATGCTTTTAAATCTGTGCCATAAAGGTCGCTTCCGCACTCCATGGGTTAATAAAACCAAAAACGAAAAGCAGATTCCGAGTTAATTCCAAATTGATTAAATAAAATAAACTGCTGGCTTCGCATCAAGTGAATTTTCCTAATCTCTTATCCATGCAAAGCGGAAGGGATGTAAAAAAAAACCTCCATTACCTTCCGAGAACCACCAACCAGAATCAATGTACAGGGAAAAGAGAACAAAATTGTGTAAACATTCAAACTCTAATAAAACAAAGAAAAGGGAAAAAACACACTAACGTCTTGATGACAAAATTTTTGCACACAACAGCGCCACAAAAGTCTTCCGGCTGCAAGAAGCTACAGGAGCGACAACACGGAACACGTCAGGACATGGCCCCACCAGGGCTAGGTTGAGCTTGCTAGCGTGCTGGTAGGCTCTGGCTGGATCAAATGTGTACAACTCTGTCGGATTCCGTTCCGAGATCTAAGCCTGTTCGCTTTCTGGGAAGATGTTAAATCCATCGTTCGCTCGGTGTTTGGAATGATACCCGGGGAAAAGATTAAAGTATGCTAATATTCAGTCCCTCTACCAGGCCAGCATACAATGGGAAGGGGGTTACTGTATCCATTTTTTGTTTTGGTGCCATTTTAATTCCGATTTCTTGGTTTTCGCTTTGTGTTTTGCGAGCGAGAAGATGGAGTGTAAAAATAAAAACAAATGCAAAGGTGACAGAGTTGAAGAGACACGCCGAAGCGAAAGGCCGTAAGGAATTTCTATTCTTTTCCTTCCTTTCGTCGACATCAGAGCATTTGGAGGGGTTGTTTCGTACGGGCCTCTTCCTGTGGTTCTGAGTCGTTTAGTCTAATTCAACATTCGGTTGCGACCATTTTTTCTGAAACGAATGGTAGACATAACCTGCTGTGTGCTAAAGGCTGCACCTTTCCGGGAAGCTTTGCGTCCTACCGTCCTGCGGTAGGGAAGGGAAGTGAAAAAATTATCGCCATGTCGCGCCACATCCACAGGAAGAAATCCAACACCGAGACTTCAGCGCCGACGTCAGGGATGAATGGGTTTTGTAGGTTCTGGCTTTATTCGTCTCTCTGCTTTCTGGTTTCATCGTCTGCAAGACATAAAGGGCACCCGCCATTCAAGGCCAAAAACCGGTAGCCAACCCAGACTCCGATCCAACTCAAGCCTTCCAACCTCCATCCTCCCCGCGATAGGGTGTTGGGGATGTTCTAGAGACAATTAGTCAATTTCACAACAACTCTTGCCCGGGAAGCGTGCAACGTCGCGCATTGTCGTTCAACTGACCACACATTTAACGGCGAACCCAACAACAACGCCATGTGCACCGATCGATCAGTACCCTTTTATTAACTTCCGCTCCTTTCCCGTGCGCACGTTCGTGACGTGAATATATCCTTTTTCGATGGTCAGACAACATTTACGAAAACGGCAACATCGTACGGAATGCAACAGCGCGCTACGATCATCCATCATAATTTACATCCAATCCATCCGGAGCGAGATATTGCGCGAGTTGAAGAACCTCTGGAATGCCCACACGACTCGAATGCCCTTCAGGAGACGAACCCCCCGCACCAAACCTCTTCCCCATCTTCTCATTCTTTGTCACCACCGGATCCAGCTTTTTTGATGGCGCGTACACATTAATAAAATCGGAACCTTCACAAACATTCGCCGAAAGATGGTAGAATCAGGTATGCATAGGATATGGAGATATGATGATGGTCAACACTCGTCAAACGGGGTACGCGCATTTTTACATTTTAATTCTCATCGTCCTGTCTCGTAAACCTGAGGCAACCACTCGCGCACATACAACCCCTGGCTCTCGATACCCATATCGAACCGAAATCCATCTCATCGTTATCCGGTGGTTTCCTGGTTCTTTTCCCTGGCCCGACGCGGTATCAAAGAAAGGTACGTTGGCCAGCGACAAAGGGCGAATACCGTGCATCACCATGCAAACGGATTAACGAGGGACACACGAGGGAACGGAGCAATGATGATCATGCTGATGTATGTGATGGACGTCATGGTCACGGACCTCCGGAGTTCGCGTACCTTATCGGATTGTCGGCGCAAAGAGCCCGGTTGGTGCTTTTACACGTCGGAGCATGATTTGAATGTTTCATTTACGTTCATATATTTTTTCTTTGCTTTTTTCTGCATGCCCAATACACCAAACAACACATCCAGATCGTTCACCTTTTTTGTGTGGACGGGCGCCTTTGCGTTTGAAAAATCGGACCACTCGAGTATGTGTGGATCGGAAAGCTGACAAAATTGACATATCCTCCAAGATACACACACACACACACAAACGCAAGCCAGCATTCGCAAACCAGACGGCAGGACACAACGCAAGGGCCAAAGGCGCAACGAATCGGGAATCCATAATAATAATCGCGCCAGTTTGCTGTGGGACAGATCGATGAAATCACCACCAAACCACGGACAGACACACACACATACACACGTTCATAATAATAACCTGACAAAATAGGACCCGCGGTGGTGGGTCAGGTGCGCAGGAGGGAAAAGGCAAGCAGAACGGAAGGGAACATCTTTCAATCATACAGCCCATTCTGTGTTGCATACATGTTGTTATTTGCGCCGCAAACAACAAGACTACCCTCTCCTTAACCACCTCGGAATGCCGGATCGACGGAGTGTCCAACCGAAGGTTGGGTACTGCCAAGCGCTGATTGACGTATTTGTTGAAAGGTGGTTTGTTTGTTGGACACTGGATAAAAATGCATTCATACCATTTGTGCCGTACGGTACGTGAGAGAGAGTCAGTGCCATATTATTTATTCATCACTTTAAGGTCCCTATTAGCGAAACGAAGATGATATTCATGCTAGCCACTAACACTCAACAACATAACAGTTGTAACTTTTTTAAAGTAGCTTAATGCACTGTGTAAAGACACCGAAAATAAATCGATCATCAAATGTCGGACATCGTCATTAATCGCACAATTAGTTTCGTCGCAAAGTAGGTTTCTGCTGAGTTGACGGTAAAACGCACGCTACAGACAAGTCAGCAATATCCAACCTATGCAGGTGAGTATGGAGAAAAACAGCTCAAACATTAAATCCAGGCCATCAATGCAGGAAATGCACTCAAAACATTTCTGTGCCACGGAGCGTTTTGTGCAATGGTTACAGTGTTACCGAATGTCAGCAATTTTAAAATTTTAAAGGGCTTTTCGACACTACGCGTAACAGATATTTACAGCTGAGAACTAGGCACCTCAGCGCGGTCTGCAATATCACTCTTACATAATAGGAGTAAAAAAAACTAATCCATGCTTTTTAACATAATTTTTTAGGGAACATCTTTGTTTTATGGATTAAAAGTGATTTATTTGAAGCGATCTCTTATTCACTTGTTTTGCAGTTCTTATGTCGATATGTCGAAAAACATTTCCAGGGTAGATTGTTTGCGAAAAACCCTGCAAACCTTTCTTCGCATTTTGATGTTTGCTTTACTTTTGTACCCAATGCAGGTCATACCACCATTTACAGCATGCATACATTGCCCATATTTGCAGCAAAGAATGTGAATGCAAATTGCAAAAAAAAATAGATCAATCATTATGAAAGCCTATGCGACGTCCCAACGTCATCCACAAAATGCTTCCAGCGACGCTCGAAACGAAGGTTTTCCCATTTTAAGTGAATTCCACCAAGAAAAGCCAATCAAGATCAAGGCGCTTCTAAGCTTCCAGAGCCCGTAGCACGCTGCCTTGGGCATGAAGTCGAGCGGACGAAGATTTGATGTAAATTTATGACAGGCGGAAAAGAAAACATGCATTCGCGCTCAATCCTCGCCGTGTCCCCTAGCGCCGGTTTGTGGAAGAAATTGAAAATTATGGAAATTCTCTCGGTACATGTGGGAACACGAGTGAGCATCACTTCGCAAAACCGCAGCAGTTGTGTTCGCGCAGCCTGTTTAGCCTTTTGCACACCGCTGCTAACAAACCTGTTATCGAACAACAAACTCCAGGGTGACAACACCCGAGCCGTTCAGCAGCCAAATCGAAACATCCTCGAGACGTGTGCGACGAATGGTGTCGTTATCGGTGACATCGGATGTTCTACACTACGCGACGCAGCAGCAGTAGCATGGTGTGATCAACTCTACGACAGCACTAGTAGCAACCCAAGTCGTACGGAGTGGTGCCATTCGCTCAGATCGCATTGCCGTACCATCGTCGTTCGGAGATGATGTATTACTTCAGCTTCACACTAACCCCCGGGTAAAGCCTTTTTCCTTCGCGAAAACCTGCGAAATCATTGCACACACATCCCTTCGTCGTGAAGTGCACGGCAGCAACCCCCACCGTATCCGTGACACTTTCGTCCAACGATGAACGATCATCTGTGCAGTCGGTGGGTGACGCGGGAGGATAAATTCATTAGACGTGCACCGGATTGCAATCCCGGACGCACCACTTCCTTTCCTTCGGATGGACCACCACGTTTTGCTAACGAGTCCTGCTGGGCCCCAACAACGCTGACGAGGACGACAACGCGGATAGGCAGAAGGAATTAATAGAGACATCATACTGCGGCTCTTCCTGCCAGACGACCACTGCCAACGTCTCCGTGTGATGGGTTTGAAACGCGTTCATTTATCATCCCTACGACGCAGCAGTGTGCTGGTCATGGAAACCAACCATCCAGCCGCCCAACCAACATCAAGCGCTACCTGTTTCGAAAAGCAGTGGGCACTAGGCTTGCCTGGGACATACTCACACTGCTCGCGAATGTTTCTGACGCTTCTCTTCTCTCCACGGCACCCGGTAGAAGCGGGGGGTTGTGTGCACTTTGTGTATTTTCAGATTGCAGAATGCAATTTACGTTCGCTATCACCGAAACTGGTAGTGACGGTGCGCGATTTTGTCGACCCAATGGGAGATGGGAGATGAGGAAGAACGTCTAGGTATATTGCACACTGAGATGCTTCGTCTTGAAATACAGTGGAATGTTCTTTTTTGGGGCTTAAGTATCATGCTAGACATTACGATATAAATCATAAGTTTTAATAAAAATCGTGAGTCTAATCATGCAATAGCAAAGAAGAATTTTATTGATAAAAATTAAGGTATTAATAAATATTTTCTCAATTATTCTCAAATCCTTAGTATCAGAAAATGTCTAACAAATAATTTAAATAATTTAAACAAGTGGACTGTTTCCTTTTGGTCATAAAATTCTAGCCATCAGGTGCATTGTGCTGATCTTACTACTCGTTCTTCCTATTGCAGCTACTGCTGTCAGAAAACATCGGCAAATATACGAGATGTTATTACAGCTAGACTACACTCAACATGGACTTCGTCCAAAGTGTCCACCATCCTCCGTCATAGACAAGCAGCAACAAAAAAAAGAAGCATAGCAAAACACATTCACAAGAAGAGTTACTTGGATGATGCTACTCCCCAATACAGATCGAGAGAGTGAGCTAGAGAGATAGAGCGACACGATAAAAGAAACACAGAAACGCCACAAATGATTGTCGTTTTGGACGATTTAATGCATTTTCCCATTTCGGATTGCATTTTCTCCCGCTTGCTGTCGCTCTCGCGTACCACCAACCTTATGCTAGTACCATCGCCATCAGACATCGGGATGCACTTCAGATGCGATGACATTTGCAACTCGCAAACGTAAAATCCAGCGGAGTTTGTGTCTCTCGGCCGATGCATACCGCCACACACTATCATCATAGCGAATCTTGGCGAAGAAGGCTTCGGAATGATGGTTTGCAATTTTAACAGTGGTTTAACGTCGTTCATCTCCTTTTCTGCACCTCACTCTTCGCTGCTACCCTCGATGCCGCATGCCCCGGGTAGTTGTTAATCTTTTAAAAATGTGTGAATGTTTTAACTCTTTACTAACGACGTCCGGGAAAAGCTCCCATTCCATTGAGAGATTGAGCTTGTAATTTCGGAACAATAGCGAATCGACAATCATGCTGCCTGTTTGCGTAACTGCTACTGCAATCGAAATTAATTCCACCCTCAAGCGAGATATGGTTTCATTTCAATTATTGCATTAAGAAAATAATGTACCTCGCTGCCCAGTTTTGCAAATGCACACAGAATCCAAACAGAAATCCGGCCACATGTGTGCATCCAATGCGAGAGTATGTTGTTGCTGTTGCTCTTCTTCACCTGTAAAATAATTGTGCACGCAATTGCACAAAGTGATGGTTTTCCACATGGCGCAAACATGGCGCGAGGAGAAACTGTCGGAAAAGCACGCTGCTGTGGCCAACCTGGTGGAAAAGTCAACAAGCTCAACTTACGCTCGATGACTCTCGTTCGATTCGAACGATCGAGTCCCGTTTCGCACAAGCTGGTTCGCAAAAATTTGCAATCCGAAAAGCACTTACCCCTCGCCACCCTTTGGCAACATACCCTAGCCCCTACCCACACCGTACCGTACAATCATCTTTGCTTTTTCGATCGCCCCGCTTAATGGAATTGAAGCGTTTTTACGCGCTGCATAATTATGCTAATTTTCTGTCCTTTTTTGTTTCAACCGTCACATCCTGACCAGTATCGACAATCCACCCACTTGCGTGATCGGTTTTTTTTTCTTCTTTTTGTCTAGTGAAGAATAAAATTCGTGGCAAAATTTGTACCCATTTTCACACATTTCATGAGGGTTTCTTTGTTTCGGTCGTATTAATGAAGTTGTGGTTGGTTTGTGTCGTGAACGATCGGTCTTTTGCACTGGTATGATCATTTTCTCTTTGTGGGACTGA
>KI423902.1:5635-26196 GCA_000473375.1 Anopheles culicifacies | reverse complement strand
AACAAAAACATAGAAAATGTAGCTGTTTGTTAAGTAAAGTAATACGCAAAATAAGTAAACTAATAAAACAAAGTAAAAAACAGAATAAATAAAAAGAGATTAAACTTACCTTTTCGAACAACGTTCAACGGTTCCTTTGTTTAATAACAATATCCGTTTCATGTAAAACAAAACCATTGTTTCTGTGTCTTTATTCAATGTTTGTTTATTTGTTTGTTTGTTCGTTTGTTTGTTTGCTTGTTTGTTTTGTTTATTTTACTTGTCTGCCGTTGCTATAGTACGTACGTTCTGGTTCGGTTTTAAACACACATGTATCTTAACAATATAATCAATAACCTTTAACAAATTCACAATCCTTAGTTTGTTTGGTTGCTGTGCTACACCATCGTTTACCTTGTGTACTGTTCCGTGTTGGTTTCTTCGTCTCTCTGTCTCTCTTCTGTGTATGATTTTATGGTTTCGCTTTCTTATTTACGCTTTTGATTAGTTTTACGTTTTGGTTTTAGTTCGAATAATTACACTATTTGGCTAGTTGTTTTTTTGATCTTCATTCTTTGTTCTTTGTTTGTTTTCGCTCCTTCCTGTGCGCCTTCAACGTCCAACAATGACAATATGTATGTTTGTGAGTGCTGTTTTTTTTCTTCGTGTGTGTGTGTGTGTGTGTTTTTAGTTAAATGTAAGCTATGATGAAATTTTGGCAATGGCGCGCATCGGCTTTCAATCAAGCTACACAGATTGAACAGATATCGATTGAGCTACGGTTTTGTTTTTATGGTCTTCCATCAACACTCCCAAATCCTCCTGCACTGTGTTCAATTCTTCGGCATGCAGGACAATTCTTATGCGTTACATTAAAATATGGTACATCATACACATACACGCTGTTCAACGCATCTCTGGTGAAGCTTAAAGGTCTAACCATCGTTTTTATTTCCCGCCCCAAAACGCTACACTATTTACAATAAATCCGTCATAGGTGAAGTACGGGATTGGTTTCCTTCTTGCTTCTTCTGCTTCAGCGAGCGCTTAACTGACACACATACATGATATACGATTATTTACAGTTTCACCACACAAAATTTGGGTGGAATTTAAGCTAATCCCTTTTTTTCTCCCCCCCGGATGCCTGGCACATTCACTCATAGTTCTATATCGGCCTTAACCTAGCACAATGTTTGTTGGCTTTATTCAAATATAAATATAATCTACCATTTCACTCCTGTCCCAATTTAAGCGATAATCGTTCTCTCTCTCTGTGCATGAGAGTTTTACTTTTTAACATCATTTGGCATGTTGTATGTTACACTCTTACGAGTTTGATTTGTATCGTTCCCCTACAGCGCATACGTTCCAACTGACAGCTCCATTCACTGGAAGCAGTGTTGTCATCGTGCACATTCTTACACTAAAACATCCCGCATCGTTCGTTTGTGTGTTGTTTGGTTTTTTTTCATAATTTAAGTTTGATAATTTACATAAATATTGACTAACTTGCGCTACCATTTCGTTTAGTTACCAACAGCAGCTCACCCTTGCTCATCTCGCTCTATTCTGCCGATTAATAAATGTACGTATGAGTTAAAGTTTTGTTTGTTCTTTCTCTCTGTTATGTATAATATATGTATATATCTGGTAGAATTTTCTCTATAGACACATGCAAATCCATCCAGCAGCATTGGAAGCGTTTTGGGGTGGGTTTCCATCCAACGCTGCATCAGGAGTTGTAACAACCATTAAAAGAAGTTTAAGTGCTAAACTATTTCACACCCACTTTACTTTTCCCTTTTTTCATTTTTGTAACGTTTATTATAACCCATTTGCTGATATCTACCTAAACTTCTACATGCTAATCTTTCGGTGGAAATTTGCTGTGTGAGTGTGTGTTACGGGTTGATTTCGCTGTTTCGTTTTAGTTTACATTCACGGTTTTCTTTTGTTTTGGCTACTCTTACACACGATCAATTGTACAGTTTAAACTGGTTTAAATGTATGTTAGTTTACAGTTGTTTTTTTCTCTCCCTCTATAACAAATCGTTTCTCTCTCGCTAGCCTGTTTCTTTGCATTCTCCTCGCAGAACACGTGTACTTATTGATAAGTTCCCAAAAGGCTTTTGTTTTTTTTTCTCTTTGCGTATGTTTAATTACATTTTTTATGTTACGAGCGATCGTACGGGGTGATTCCTTTTAATCATCCGTATAGAGTTACACGATCATAAACACACCGAAACATGCACACTAGTCCCACACACACGCACGCATCCGACCGCTTGTCTTGCAAAGAAGATGTCGTTTACCTTCACAAACACGTATTTCAATGTACTGGCCCATGTCTTTGCAGGATTATTCACCATTGACACACCCGTAAAAGGACGCAATCAACCCATTTTCCCGTACACCCAGCACCAGTGCCGTTGGTTTTGCACTAATTAACGGGAGGTGAATGTCGTCGAAATCGATCCCACCTGTGAGGTGGTAATGGTTGTGATCATCCTTAAACTTAATCCCGCAAACAGAGCACGGGCAGAAGTTTCGAGCGTCACTAACACTGGCTTATTACAACCATTACCACTAGCGCCTGTGTAGCGAACGCACACGCGAAATGGATTAATGAGAGCTTTTACTATCCGAGCCGTTTTGTTGCTTCCCTTTCTTAGCGCAGTTTAAGAAAGGTCGCAAGAAACGGAAGCACTTTCTTATTCGTGTCTTATTATTCTTCTTTTTTTGTTTAAGGAGGGAAGTTTGTTCACTGTCACCAGTGTCACCACATTGAAGAGGCCTTTCTTCCTTCGCCCTTTTATTGCTGCCGCACGCTAATAATCATTATTTTTAACGATTAGTCATACTATTTGGGTTGTGCTTTGTGCTATTGTTTTGCTACCTTCCGAAGGGGTGTTGGGCAGAAGGTGGCAGGAGGTGCGCCTTCGTTTCATTTCCTGCCCAAAAACGGGGACGTTTCGGTGAATGCCGCAAACATTTTTGCTCTATCTTTTGTGTTACGTGCACAATTAGCTGGCCTAAGCGGAGGAATTTTGGATGTTTTGGCAGGATGGAACGAACGCAACGTCTTGGGTTTGGATGAATTTTACGACAACAGCAGCTTAGGACTGATGGCTCGCATTGTGGCCCATTTATCTTTACTGTTGGTGTGAAGAGCTATAGAGAGCTTGAATGTTTTAGAACAAAATTCAAGGACACGTTTTACAATGTGTTAAATATAGATGAAAATTAAGTTATGTTTTAATGACTTTCCGATTCAGTTGGACAGTTCGCATCAACTGTCTCTCCAAACCATCCAACCGTTACAGCTTAATGAGAGACTTGTCCAGCTCGTTCGAAGGAAGAAACTGAGGGCTTTGGAAGTCTAACTACCAAATGGATAATTTCCTGTCGCTTGCTGTCACCAAGCTTGTACGGAATTAGCTTGACCTTATTAGGTGGAAATTTCCGTCCCACCGTTCCGCAGCGTGAGGGTCAAGCATTCCGAACCGACAACATCACCATCATCATCATCATCATCCACTGAATTCACAAACATTCAACGGAATGGCAAATGGGAAATGTAATAAAATGGTATTAGAAAAGTGTAATAGCCAGCGAATGCAGTACTTCGCTTCAATTGTCGATGGGGGTAGGTTTAAGGTGGAGAACACTTTGGAAGTGCAGACCGAAATGAAGACATTCCAATGAAGTGGATTAAAGTGTTTAAAGTAGCTTATTTTTTAAAAGTAGTAGTGGTAGAAATGGAGAAGCTTGAGTAATTCTTAGTGCACGTATTAATTTTATTAAAATATTGTGCATTAAAACATCTTCCACAGTTTGATAAGAAAAGAGGTTAACCATTACAAGAATATTGCTGTTTGTGCCTTCATTATTAATTCAATAATATTGTAAATGTATAGACAAAACTGTTTTCATCCCTGCCAAAGAAAACTTTCCCGAGCTTTTGTTTCGTTGTGTTTAGCCACTATTTTTAGCCGGCCGGTCGCATGGCCAAGAAAAAGGGTTCAAATTGTTCAATTCCTTAAGGAAAAGTAGGATTATGCAAATGGAAAACTTTTCCACAAAAACCACCCCCGCCACCCATTTCCACACGGCACAAGGAACGCGAGGGGTTGAAGATTCACATACGTAACGGATTAAACCCGATCTGTAAGTGCATGCAAATCCCCTTACACATTATCCCCGGGCGTTGGACCCCAGAAAAACAAGACGCATGCCACCATGTTTGAGGGTTAAGGACGTTAATAAGGCAATCTACTAACATGAAGCTCTACGATACGAGAGAATTCTGGCTTGCGGAAAACGTAACGACAGATGTTGAAGTTTGAATTCTGGCGCCCTGGAAAACCTTGTAGCTAACAGAGCTAATTTAATTCTTTCGCATTTTCTCATGTATCGTGAGAGGTTAACAAAACACTAGCAAAGGGTGAAAAAACAGGGGGATGAAAAGCTTTCTGAAAATTAAATAATTAAAAACATAGAAGCATTAAAATTGGGTGCCTTTTTAGATATTGAAGCACGCGGAGACGCAGAGCGGTGGAGAATATCACAAGCAGCACAAATTTAATTACTTCAAGCGAAGAAAAGAAAATGTAGCTTAAAATAGCACACAGCACAGCTAAACGAGAAGAGATATGATACAACAAACAACGTCTAGGAAAAGTAAAAAGAAAAACGACAAAAATATGTTTCACTGCTACTTGTCACAAGACGGACCGCGTTTGTAGTGCGACATTAATGTGACAACAATGAATTCTTTGGCGGTGCGTTCTGTTTCAACATCCGATTGTCTTTGTGCACGCGTCTGTGTGCGTTCACTCGTTTACTGCGGTGGTTTTGCTAACTGTTTCTATACTTACCATACCGAGGCACCATTAGATGTGTCAACAGTGTGCGGTACCAGCGCTAATTAAACACATAGGCGCAGTGCCTGTTACTCCATTAACTGAACCGAAATAAACAAAAGCACAGCGAAGGAAGACAAGGCATGAAACAAAAAAAAAAAAAACCAACGAACGACAGCACAACGTTAAAAGGATTGTAATCAAATTTTCCCCCGTTTCCAGCACTTTCTTCCATCCTCCAAAAATGGCCTCCAATCGTTGTTGGATGAGTTGAAGCATTACATCAAACGCAAAGTTTTGCGGGTACGTTTCGGTGCGGTTTTCCTTCGCCTCATTATTATAGGCATCGTGCAAATTTTCACCGAATACCTCTGTTTCGGGGTTTTCCGTAAAAGGTTTACGGTGTAGAAAGAGGGAGAGAGGGAGAACGAAAAATACAACTCACTCCCCACACCCCCAAAAATGAGTCCGTTCCAAAAACTTTTGGTCAAAAATTAGCCCATAACAACGTAATCATCAAGCGGCAGTAAACGCTGCACAGATCATTCCGAGCGGAGTGGCACAGGGTACGGGGAGGGGAAGAACAAAAAACAAAACAAAAAAAAGGTTTTCCCAGGTTAGTGGAAGCACAGTCGCACAAATCACTTTACTGGCCGAACTCCCGTTTGTGAAGCGTGGAGCATAAAAATCGATCCCTTTCGCGGTTTGGCACCCACCCTTATCGTGCGCCCGATGCCTTCCGCGAAGGATCTCGTCCCAGAGTCAACACATCCCCCCGGCTTTCCGGCACATCCGAACCGTGCACGGTACCGTGTTCGTTCAAATCAATCGTCCAAATCGTCATCATGGCATTGTGATGTTTTTCCAGCGGCGAAGGAATGCAAAAGCACGGCAGGGTAGCTGGAAAAATAATAAACCCTTTTTTCCTGCCATTACTGTGCTGTTAGCAAATGGAAGAAAGCAGCGAATAAGCGTTACTTGTGCTGTTCCGTTCTTTCCTACGCTGTGCTGTACGTTGATTGAAACACGCTCTAACTTCACATTGTTTGCGTGGGATCTCGTTTTTCTTCTATTGTTTGCCTGCTGTCAGAGCAGGAGAATCGAAAGGGCCGTGCATTTTGAGAAGAGACTTTTTGCAAAAAGGATATTATGGAATCGGGAATTGAAAACAGGAAAAAAACGCACCAGTACAAGCAACAAAACACCGGCGCAAAAGGAAAGCAAACCGTATCACATCGTCGTTTTCGAGACGTCCATCAATCTCTCATCAACTTTGATACGCACGTAGATTCGCTTATCGATATCGGACCAGGCCCTCAGACTTTTGCTCGTCAACAATCGATTGTGTCAGCGGGACAGTAGGGGTAAGAGGCAAACAAAGAGAAAAAAAATGTCGTCAATGTCATCCGAACCGTGGTGCTTGGGCGTAAGAGTGGCACCGATCGTTAGGAAGAGTTAGTCACAGTACTGGAGCGGGATGGATGGAGAGAGAGAAAAAAGAGCAAAACGACCAGAACCCCCTTAAGATGCCATTGAAAACGTCACGATACGAACAAGGATGTGTTGTTGCTGTTGGAAGTGGAGAAGATAAGTGGTTACGATGATCATTTAAAATTCCACACCAGTTAGTTAAAGGATAAAGTAAAACAAAACCAAAATCTAACGAGATGCAGCATAAGCTTTAGATCCTCTTAGTGTCTTAGTGGTTTAGTGGTAATATCAACTTCGATTTAAAATGTCAAGATGATTTTCTTTTCTTTAACTATTAATCGAATCGGGATTTTTCAACTTAAAGCTAAGCAAATGAGCTCCATTGCTCATTTACAAGGTTTGGACACCTATTGGTAAAGCAGGAGTTTGGACTCTGAGATGAACTAGAATTTACACGAAGATCGATAATTGTTTGCTCTTCCTGGTTCCTACAGGCTGTTAGAATTCAACTTATGAACATGTTATTATTTCTTTGAAGATCCAAGAGTATCTGGAATTTGACGTGGAAGATAAAATGTAATCATTCGAACTTTCCAGATCTTAAAGCATTTTTAACCTCAACTGATAAAGTCGGACCAATTTAAGAAGAAACTAATATAATATATTCAACTGATACAATGAATCATATTGATCAACATCAAGCTGAAGTAGACCGAGAACTCCTTCGATTTTGTGGATCTTAGGGGTTTTGAGTTCTAGTCGTACTGTGGCAGGCCTTTCAGGATTCTAAACAAGTTGAACAAGGATATTTGAAGATAAATCTAGAATATCTCACACTTTCCATCTAAAGGTTAAGTTATCCAATTGTTTTGAGTATTAATTTTGAAGCAGATCTGAGATCTGTTTTAAATTATAATATACCCAATAATATAAAGAATTCTTCACACTTTCTCGATCTATGGATCTCTTTGAAAGTTGTTTTAGGATTGCAAAGATTTTGTGTTCAAAAGGTTTGAGTTATGGTAAAATCAGAGATTCAACTGAAGACTATGTTCAATTGGATTTAGAATGTCCCGAGGTAATTCTGGAATCATTCCAACATTCTGAGTCTAGTTCGTAAGGAAGGTAGCCAACCTGAACAGGAATCCAGAAATGACTCTGCACAGGACCTTCGCTTCCACCATATTCCATGCCGTTTTCCAAACGTGAAGGGGTTGTTTTTCTTAAAGCACCAACCAGGGATAGAGCCACAAGGTTGGCAAACCTCATTGATATACCGATCCTCTATAAAGTGCGACCGTACCGACAATATGGAAACGGTAAAAGGACGCGCAAAAAACCAAACCCGGCACACTGCTCGTGAAAGGCGTACGAACAAGAGCGGTGGTGGAAAACAAAAATGGGACTGGAAAGGGAACAACACGAAACGCAAATGGTTGATTGATTGCTTTTGAAATGGTACTCTACAAATCCACTGCCACTGGGTGGTGCCGGGCTTTCCATACGGCTATAGGTACATGGGTATGGGCTTTGTAAATAGAAAATAAAAGGGCAACAAAACCCACCAGTCGGGGGAGTATGTTGTGCCCGGGAATCGGTGGCAACGGCTTTTCTTTCTACAACCACTCCCGAAAGCTCTAATCTAATCAGTGCACAGAGGAAGGATACCGTATAGTGTCACAGCATCATGTTGTGCTCTGTTTGGTTTACGGTTCCCGTTTGGCGGTCAGACGGAACGCATCTCATGGGATGGGAGCAAACGCACACAAAGAGAGAGAAAGAGAGAGAGAAAAAAAACCGGGGGGTCACACAAAGCCATCCGAGAAGAAGATGCTAATTTTAGTTGATTAGCTCCCACCAGAGGGATGGGACGTACTCTGTGTGTGTGTGTCTGTGGGCACTAATTTAAGGCGCTTCCGACCGGGCGCGTGGAAATGAGTCGCCAACCTACGTCATTCGATTGCGCCGCCGAAATTAGTAATGCTAATGGGTGGGCCGACCCCGGGTACGGTTAAAATTCAATCAGGAATTCCCTTCAAAACCCCCCCCCCCCCCCCAAGCAGCTGGTCCGTTCCATTGCTAGGTGTCGCAGTGGGTTTTCGGTTGAAAAAGATGTTACTTTTAATCGATTACCGAAAGGGCACTGTGTGGCTTTGTAGACGGGCTTTGGTTGGTTGATTGAGGCAGCAGTGAACCAGGGACACGCACACACCCGAATAAAAAAGGTACGCGTAATACGGCAAGGTAACGTAACGGGCAGGATTTATCGAAAGCTCACGCACCAAGCCGGATGAATGATGGGCTAGTAATTGGCTTTTACATCATTCCGAGCGCTAATGAGCAACATTAAATGCCTTCACCTTTCGGGAGTCGGATGAATGCAACGATTTAGTTATCATTTCATGGACTACGAAAAGGAAAATGGCGCTCGACTAGCTCGAAAAGAGTTTTATTCGGAATCATTGAAAAACTTTTAAGGAATGCTTGGTGTAAAAAGCTCACACATAACTAGTTTATTTATATTGTCCCAAGTTACTCAAGTAAAACTAAAATAACATAACCGCTAAATCCACTCAAATGGTGCCTATGTGGCTTTCTGTACGAGAAAGCTCATTCTCTCTTCGTAAGATGGTTCCAACACAAACAAACAAGCCCGACCTTGACGAAGCTTTGAGGAAGCTGTGAACAGCCAACCAAACAACCACACTGGCAAATGTGCACACGCTAATAAAAGCTTAGTAGCTTATAAAACGATCATTTATTTGCCGGCTAGTATAATGGTGCGCTGGAACCAGTACCCCGGTGGACGATGGCATACATTGCTCGCGGTTGCAAAATTATGCTCATATCCCTGCCAAATTCCGCTCGTAATCGGAGAACGTTAAGCGAAAGAAAAGAACCACTAGCAATAAAAAATGAAGAATAATATCAAAGCGAGCGCAATATAAAAATAAATTGTACCACAACTCGGGACAACCGCGAGAGGTCAAGCCGGGTAGTTTGGTGTGGCTTTTAAAATTTGGTTTTATCTCGACCGATGTTGGCTTCTTTGGGTTTGATTGTGTGTGTTTTTTTTTTTTGTTTCGTTGTTGCGGCATGAAATTCCCAACATGAAGCTTGGTGGTTGGTGTACGCAATCAAACTGAAGAAACGTACCACCACGCTTAGGTACGCTAACCTAATGTGGTTCACCGCAACGAAGGGTGGCGAATTATGTCCGTACATATATAATCATACAAGCGTGAAGCTTATGCTTTAAATGATGATTGAAAGCAGCCGCCGCTTTTTTTCTCTCGCCAGCTGCGTGCGTGTTGTGTTGTGTGTGATTTTGCATGAATACAAGCTTCATCTAAAGGTTGATCCCTTTTTTCGCTTACCCATCCCCCCCGCAAGCCGATTATTGCCAACCACCAGGCGCCTCCATTTCGCTGCGAAGTTGAATAGCGAATCAGCTTGCTGAAGATGGATTCGTAAACCTCATCCAACCCGAATACACCGAGCGTCTCGGGAGAGTCAGTCCTCCTTCCTCCATGGCCGTGGTCGCTCGCCGGATTATGGTTGCCGTGAATTACGGGCGCAATTCTATTAGGTAGGAGCGCACGGTACACCATCAGTATCATTTGTGTTCCCTTTCTTTTCGAGCACCCCTTCACTGATGCTTTGCCGAAAGCATTACCATTAAAGGGAAGAAGAAGAGCAGAAAAAACTAGTGGCAAAATGACATGCGTCTTACCGGGGTTGGGAGATAAAGAAAAAAAGAAAAGACACGAAAATCTCCCTCCACCGTACCGGAAGGATGTACTGCGGACAAAGATAAGCTGTCTGGTTGAATGCGTGGTAACGAACACTGAATCCATCAACGAGGGCTCCCGGCCAATGCAGGGTGTTTTTATTTAGTTTTTTTTTTTATTCGGGCAAGGTACAAATTTAAACCTTTTCGCCCTTCCCCACGCGGCAAAGAGGCGGGAATGGTGATAAGGTGAAGCTAAAACGCACTCAGCTCAAGGCTTAACGCACCACGCGTGCGAGCTCAAAAACATTTGCCTTACGGCACCATTCGATCATGATAGGAAGTAAAAAAAAGAAATACATTGAGTGGACTCACTCGGTTTCCCCCTATAATGGCTAGAAGCGAAAGATATGAAACAGCATGTCCATCGAGTTTTACATGCTATTATCAATGTAAAAATGGATGGCCTCCAAAAAAAAAGAAAAAAAAAACCATGGCGCATGATTGAGGGTTTGGTTTACGATTATGTACCGTGCCTATAATAATCGTTAACAACACTTCCAAACACGTTGAAAGACTCACCGTTTCAGCTTATCGGCATGTTGAATATTTGATTGAAAAGTCGGTTTATTTCAAGGTCCATGGTTTTCCTCCGTTACATTCAATAATTTTACAAAAATATCACACTCTCAGTGAGTGCTTCTCTGCTATCATTATGCAAAGTGTAGCAAAACATGCATGCAGCAATCAAAAAGTGATTAAAAATAATTGTAAAGGTATTAGATGTACATGTGCAAAAATGCTGGGAACCAAAAACTCCCGAAACTCGATACGCTGTAAATTTCGTTCTGCTTACTTTTGCACACAGAAAACAAACACACTCGACTTCCTCACACACACACACACATGGAAAAACACTCAATAAAGAAGTCGTAAAATGGAAGGATCCAAAATTGGGGTGGATAGGATCAGCAGCAGCGTTTACACAGTTCTGTTTCTATCCCACAAACTCGGTTAGGAAGCTTTAAAATTGAATTTTACTCACAAGCCGATGCCTTACAGTCACCGACACAAAACCTTGAACAAACGAAGGTCACTTACACATTCATGGTAGAAAAGGAAAGAAACCGCATACGTATACGTTTATATTCCCCGGAAGAAAAAGGAAAAAAACACCAAAGTGTGACAATAATGCCAATAATGATGTGTATAGAGGAACGGAACAATTCGAAACAGAGAAAGAGAGAGAGAGAAAGAAGACTTCCTTAAGGGGAAAGCTCTACGGGTACCTACGGGGTTGGTTTTTGTAAGGAAATGGCCGAATGATGATGACGATGGAGGGTGAAGAATTGTCATGGCGGTGGTTGTAAGCAAGCGCAAGGATAATGGCGTACGAGACCACGAATGTACTAGACGATATTACTCACAGGATACGTTCGGCCATGCTTTTTTTTTGGTTTCGTTGTCATCCTTCACCATCCCACCGTGGAGCTCAGTACGGGTGGGGATGGGGAAGGATGGTTGAAATTGCGGATTACCACTGTTCCGTTAGCGGTGCGTATCCTGTCGACTTTCATTTTTTTTATTATTATTTTGAAAGTGAGAACAATATCATCCTTACAACCGAGTACCGCGTGGAATGCACTTCGGGACTAACGCCCTCCGTTGCTGGTTCTTCGGTGAGTCGTGTCTGCCGGAAGTACATCTTCTTGTGGTGCGTTTTTTTTTGCCGGGACTAGTGTGTATGCACACATACGCGCGTGAGTGTGTGTGCATGAGTGTATATAGATACAAAAAAATAAAAAATCCTGGCGAGGACATGTGGACATTAATTGAGTTATGCGTACACCGTGGAATACATAAATCCTTGTATTCCGTGCAAAGTAAAGCATCTCGCAAAAAAAAAACATCCCCGGAGGCAACAAATAAAGATGAACCAGCGATAAACCCACCTTTTAGCCCTACACACACACACACCTTAGACGTAGCAAAATTTGTCGCATTTTCGCAAGTGGATCGCTTTGTGTTGTGTTTTTGGGCGAAGGTCTGGTTGTTTTACGCGTTCGCGCGTCGCTGTACCGTAAGGACGATGGCATCTTTTCATCATCATTACTACGTCTTCCTTTCGCTCTCCACTCTCGACAACGTGGGGATGGTGGGACTTCTGGGACTTCTTAACGCCATAGCAACTGCGTGAGGCCGAGCGTACAGGTGATGCGGTGGTGTGAGCGATTTCCGTTTCATTATGCCGTGGGTTGAAAATTACAGCATCGCTTTGTTCGCCTGTTTCGCCATCCAGCTCCTCCAGCTGATCGGGCACGATTAAATGGCAGGATGATGGGCAGCACGGTTGGTGGGTGCTGCCGGCTGGAATGGAAACACGAACGAAATGGAAACATTTTCTGTGAGATGTTAATTAAAATTGGAACGGGTGCGCTTTGCATGCGATTTGTGGAGACGTTCGCGATAGGCCGATTTGGGGGGACGAGCCGATGATGATTCGTCTGCACGGAAGACGGGAAACTTCAAACGTAGATGAATGCTCAAGATTGACGCAGAATGTATATTTCTAGGCCGAACAATGGTGGGCTGATGAAGGATGGCATTGCACAGTTTTAAGGTTTCGCCTGTTGGGGAGGCACACAATCGCATTAATTGCCTGAATGGAGGCTATGGAGTGAGCCATCGTATCTCAGTTTATACCTCTACTGCAGACTATAGTCACTGCGCTTCAAAACGTCTAGCTCTTCGAAAAACTTAAGGCATTACATTGAAAATTTTACAATTATTTTAGTTTATTCAGTTAAAAAAAATAAGAATTAACAGCAAACAGAGCAGCATAAAACAAATTAAAATCTCAAGTATAATCTGATTGATTAATTGATTGAATAGGCACTTAGCTTGTACATCCATCAGCAGCTCATTATCATTCAGACAAATAAGGTTTCCATTTATTTGCATAATCAACACTGTTCTCCCAATATCATGAATAATATTTAGCGAATGTAAATTCAAGAGATACTTGACGATGGACAATAGTACATGTCCTTACAGAGTGCTGAAGTCTATTCAGACTTGATTAATGAAAATAATTCCTGGAACTGTTTCAAAAGAGATTTTGAATATTATTGTATGTGAAAGCAGAGCTGCAGATTATTGAATTATCCCTTGTTCCAATATTCAAGGACATATCATTCTGCAGTTTATTTATATCTTGAGGGGTAGTTTGTGTTTTGTTAAATTATGAGTTACTAATAATTTTTAAAAGTTTTCAGCATTGCAAATGAACAGTTTAGCAGATAGGAAAACGCTGGTAGAGATACATAACGCTGGTAGAGATACAGAATAAAAAAAAAAAAAAACATCACAGTAATTCACCAGTTATCCATGCGCTTCTGAACACAGTCTTTGCTTGATGAGTGAACAATACGGATAATGGGTATATCGGGGTCTTCAGATAAACTAAAGAAACGAAAGATAGTAATTTATTATTGAGTAATTTGTATAGTTTCTAATTTTTGATCACTTTGTTTTTGCACACAACCGGAAAGCATGCATTTTTAAGCTGCAAAATGACATTTAATCTTAACTAACTTTATTTAAAAATGCCTCACATGGCTTAACTAGAAATGGATTCATTACTTCACATCGATAAGGTTGTAATTTTTTTGCGCAAATGTTGTAACACACTCATTAAAAAAATATTATTCGTATATTAATTTGCTTTTTGTAGATAGTTTTTAGAACGGATAGAGGGGGCAGGAATAGTGAGCCTCAGCGTTACTTCTTAGTACAACAAAAGTGTCGAATGATAATTAGTTTTACGAGCGCCTTTTTTATTTTTTATTTAGGCTCTTGAACAACCTCTTTTCTAGCTTCTGTGGCTTGAATTTAACCGCCTTAGGATATACGGGTCCACTAGTTTTTCTAAATGCGTTTTGACGTTTGGCGGCTTATCCGCTGCTGGCTTTCCATACAAACTGGCGAGCCAAATCAGCCTACGAATTTCTAATTAGAATCGTTTCCTTATATCAGTTTCGATCAGCTGTCAGCCATGTCCCAGACCATATTTCCCAGATTTTATTAATCCAAATAAGTATTCATCGAGCAATTGTTATTAAATTTAGATTGAAAAAAATATATTTGAGTTTACATAACATTTTTAACGAAAATCTTCAAGAATCAACTGGGTATTGGCCATTTTCTCCAACAGCAGATCAACAGTTTTGAGCAGATCCTAATAAATCGTTCGACATGATGCAACCCGGATTCAAATCACCGATCGATATTTGCTCGATTGATTGACAGAAAACGTCTTAAGATTTAAGCTTTCTAGTCCTGCGTACGCAAGAACGGTTTGATAGGATTTGATCCTCAGTCATCAGGTATGTAAGACTATCGTGGCGTTGCTATTTCCTCGGTCATCGAGCCGGTGCTTTGCGTGGCGTCATAACCCGACGTGATTCTGCATCTTCGAGTAAATGATTCACTTCAACTCCAATTATGGGAAATAAAGCTCCTAAACGAGTTTCAGCGAGTTTAGTTTTTAAATAATTTATTGGTTTTAACTGCTACAAACTTAATTTTTTAAATAGTGTTCTACAATTAGCTAAACGCAAGCCTGTAAAAGCAACTTGGAGCTATGCATAAATAAAGCTACAGCGTCCACCAATTGTAAGCATCTCGCGAAACTTTCAACTAGGCAACTTACAAAAGAACAATCTTACATTAAACTTTTCCCTATTAGCAATCATTACCCAACACAGCCAAAAAATTATCTTCAGCAACAAAAGATTACACAACCTGAACGGTACACCGAATGCCGGGCATCATTTTCATTCAACAAATTTTATCTAAAGCTTCCTTACGGCGTCTTTGTGCTGTGCCGGTCTTTCGAAAAGAAAAAAAGCTTTCCATGCGCTCCGTTAAGTACAGCAACCGAACCGCACCAAGGTTTCCCAGCTAGTTGCCCAGCTTGGGCAGGTTTGGAAAAGTTCGCCAAAGTTCATTACGATATGTTTATCGTGAATAAGGGAGCACACGAAAGGAAAAGAATGCTTTCCGTACCGTTTGGTGAAACTATTCCGAACCGTACACGAAGCACGGCCGAAAGTCACCCTCCCGGACAAGGGAGGTTGGCGAAATAAATAGTACCCGTAAGGGATAAACGATGGGAGGCGAAACACCGACGGTAACAGTATCGCTGATGGTGGCGCTATATCAGATTGGAAGTTTCGTACGCAGGGTGCCCAACCATCGGTACCCATTTGCGATGGTGCAGCCCTTGGTGTGCTTGGTGGCTGCACGGTAAAGTGTAGATCGTGAAGCGTTAATTAATAGACCATTTGACCCCACCCCCTCTCCCTCCTCATCAACCACCTTCTGGCAAGAGGGACGGCGGTAGGTCATGGTTGAGCGTGAATGGGAACGAGCTTACCTGTGCATTCGAACAGTTACCTCCATTTAATCTACAACGGTTCGTGTACAAGAGGGAAGGGAAAAGAAACTACACAGTGAAGGGTTTTTTTTTCGCACACAACACTACAAGGAAACAAATATTCGCTCAAAAGAATACTTTTTGGGCACTCCGAGTTTCGTGAAGTTTCGCGGACAAAAGGAAAATTGTTTCAAATTGTGAAAATCACTACGTTGTGGTAAGACTCTGTGATGAAAATGCTAAACCTTTTTTGCACCATTCCCATAGAGCTGGCGTTGGCGTGTGAGTAATGTGTAGGTTACAACTGATTTTCCTTTTTTTTTGTTTTTCCTTTGAATCATTCGTTGGTGAAATTTTGTGTACGTAAATGGCGAACACGTTTATTTATTTATTTTTTTTTTTCTTTCAAACGTCATTCCATTCCGTACGTTCCGTGTTTCGAGTGCCCGCACTGACAGCATGAAAAGCATGGGAAAATTAAACTGTTTACAACAAAAATGCGCTCTCCGCGTACTGTAATGTCCATTCGCTACCAGGGTCGGTTAACTTTCAATCAAATTTCCCACCATTTTCCCGGCGAGAAAAACTGATGCACGAGGTGCACAAAAATTCCACGCTAGTTTAGTGAATGAAAGTTTTTAAAAAAAAGTTAGAGTGATGGTGGTGGTGTGCGGTGTACGCTGAAATTAAATCACATATTTCGCTTCAGACGATTGTTGTTGGAAAATGCGTGCACTTGAGTGGTTTGAAAACGCACACGAAAAACCCCTTGGAAAGTATTTGTGGAAGGGAAAATATGTTGAAGCGTATAGCGAACGAATGCGAATGGCGAAAAAATCAATCAGATGCAGTGGGATAAGTAATCTGAAAAATATGCAGCATGCGATACGGTGCTGGAATTATTCAATGTTGTAATGTTGCCATACATTGAGATGTTTTTTTTAAGTGTGTGTGTGTTTTTTTGTTATGCTCCATTTTAAATGGTATGAAGTTTATGTTGGGTTTGAACGATTGATTGATATGCAAAATGGTGCTTTGTTTTTAAAGGATGAATGAGCTCGAAAAAATAAATTTCAATTGTTTGTTTAAAAATATTGTCGTTCGGTAATGTTGGGTTTACTTTGCAGGTGGAACAATGAAACGTAAATATGAGATTGGAATTTAAATAAAACTGGGACTGGGAAATATGGTAGATTTAAAGTGGGCTTCAATATGCGTTATGTACTCAAAAAGAGATAACAGCAGACTCATTGGAATGAATGAGTGTCTTTCAAACTTACTTCAATATTTAATGCTGAGAGTCCTCAGTTTCTAGGCCATAATCAATTATATGGATGTTCCATACATTTATCAAAAAATGGTCAGGAACCTCAAAGCATAGTGTTAGGAGGACAATGTAGATCCAGGACTCCTTCAAAACATTGGGAACCTAAGGAAGTTATTTGAGAATTCTCTCAGGAGTTCGACGCTACGACAACACTTGCAGCTGCTTTAGGGATGTCTGCCCGTATAGTGAGTTATCCACAATGAATTCCAGTTCCAACCAATCTACCTTACTGTGATCTTACCTTGTGATCTTTGTGACTGAAAGTTGATATCAACTTGGAAATTCGCCAAGATCTGATCATTCGGTTCTAATAATGAACACAGCGTCGGGGGTATTCAACTCTAACGATCTTCGAGGCTCAAAATCGTAGAAAATTGCCAGATTTTAAGCTTGAAACAATTTCATAGAGGAAGAATCCTGTACTTTTTGTAAGTTACGGGACGCACCCAGGTTTCCCAGAAAAAAGGGCCTTTTTATTGAACTTTATTTTCCCAAGTTGGAGATGGAGATACTGTCAGCGTTAATGCAGATCGCTACACAGCAATGTCTAGCTTTTCGCCCGAAGAAAATATACATATTGAGGACGGCTAATTCTTATGGGGCGGCTCGGCGGCGGCTGAGGAGATAGCGACACCGGTCGCTCGAACGGGTAGGACTAAGGTTCGAATCCCATTCGGACCGTTTCCCGGTACGCAGGGCTGACTATTCTGTTGCGGGTACATACTTCAAGTCACGAAAGTAAAAAATGGCAGGCCAAAACCTTTCGAGGTTGTAGAGCCATAGAAGAAGAAAAAAAACGCTTGCAGCACAGAGCCATATTACACACAGCGAGAGCATTAACAGAGTTTTTGTGGGAACATCAATTTCCAAGAGTGCCTCTGCTATTTGTAGGGTGATTTTCCGCAGCGGGCCAGCTGAATTACATGTAACTTCCTGTGGTTTTTTTCGCAATTCTATCTTCTACGAAGAAACCCTCCGGTCACTGGAATAGGTGAAAACCAACAACCATTACCAAATTTAAACAATCGCTAGGATAAGTTAGGAACCGTGGAAATGTTAACGATAGTTTAGTTTCCTATTAGTTTTCCTATTATTGAAAAACGTTTAAATTATAACGAAATGCTTGTAGTTTATACAGTCCTTAACATAACTATAAGAGCACCTGTTTTTTTTTGAAAATTAAAGAAAAACTATAAGAGCTAGCTGAAAATAATGTTCTAGTAAGTTGTAGATCATAGATCATAAAACACACACGCTGTGGTTGTCGTACATTTAATACAAATACATTTTTTTTTGAAATGACATGCAGCCAAAACCGTAAAATAAAATTATTCAAAAATATATCTACGTTAGAAAAGGTAGTCAAGTTACCGGTACTTTTAAACAATTTTTAAAACCATTACCATAGCCGAGAAACAAATATTTTCCCCAGGTGTTCTTATAGTTATGTTACGAGAAGGAATTTCGCAAGTGTCGAAAAAAATTGTTAAAATGTTTGTAAAATTCCAATTTTGTTTTCAAAATGTGTGTTTTATGATTCTTTATAACTTACTAGAACATTATTTTCATTTATTCTCAAAAAACAGGTGTTCTTATAGGTACGTTAAGGACTGTATTCTAAAAGCTTTAAAACCAGCTATTTTCCACAATAGAATATGCTTTATTTCAATTTTATCCATATTAATAGATCTTGAACAATTAAATCCATTTTAGGATTCAGTGTCCTTCTTCTGGAATTTGGAATCTCTGACCTCAAGAGCGTCTGTTCGAAGATGTGGGTACTGTTACTTGTCCCGAAAGTAACCACATGCACAATATCTAATTCAAGCATGCTGTTGACATTTCTTGGAATGGCTCAACTGTTTAGACGTGCGTGTGTCTTCCATAAACGCTCCAACACAGTTTCTTCTTCAACATTCAGCGTCACAATAAGCAATACATCTTTTCATCTACGGAAAGAAGTTATTAGAGATATTTATGTAGAGTATCGTTTGCAACCGACCAAAACTTTTAACGACACCGGCAATGATGGTACTGAATGCATTGCTTACGAAAACTTTCCGCATCTGACCGCAAGCAAATCCGTCCACAAGGCAAGTGTGAAAAAAAAAAAAGTTTCCGCAAGTCAACTTTTCTGCACCCAGAATATTTCACTTTACAGCTTACAGTTGGCTGACGAATGGAGTTGACGAACGATAATGCACTGCCCTGCCCGGACACCATCGGTTTTGCTTGCCCCGTGCCCAAAACATACTGACCCCATTAGTGGCCATGCATCCGTGCGGTTACAGCGCGAGCAGTAAAAGCGGATATGAGAAGACAAACACACTTACAAACGCGCTTACGGAAGTGCTGGCTAGTTTTTTTCTTTTTGCGGTGAGAGCTTTCCCATCCAAGCGCGTCTGAGTGTGTCCAGTTTTGCTGTCCTCCCTGTCTGTGTGTGGTACCGTATGCATGCAGGAAGCTTTTCTTTTGACCAGTTCGGAAACTTTGTTTCCCATTATTCCCGGCGTCCGCTCCATCCCGCCCATAGCATTGGCGCTACATGGAATGAAAGCAAACATGGTGTTCAACTCCTCTCGCATCGGTAATAGAATTGGCAAATATTGAACCAAATAGCGTTTTGTGTGTTTATTTTCTTTTTTCTTTTGTATTTGAGCTCTCCTTGTCGCTGACAACATTCGCAAGTATGCCGGTGATGACTCGTAAAGAAGCTTATACTTGATACACACACACACTCACAAATACAGACAGCCGATATCTCAAACTTTTGGGAAAACTAAGCAGATTTTTGCTGCTTCTGTTCTTTTTTTGTTTGGTTCCTTAAAACACTTTTAATAAAAAGAAGGTATACTTGTGTACATAATCTCGTGCAGCATTTCGTTCCGTTTGACTGAGGTGACTTTCCTTGCGCTCCGAACCGTGCGCGTTCCGTGCATGTTTGCTAGACCATTTGCTGGGTAACCATTCGCCCGTGCCATGGCGTAAAGTAAATGTTCTGGCACGGAAGAAAGTACTCACTACATGAAGTCACGGGGTGAATTCATTGCACAACGGGCAATGATCGTGCACGTTACGCTGAGGAAGCTAAGGAGGAGCTGTGTGAAAAGTAAATAGTGCGAAATGATTTGCCAATATTTGCGAGGCACGTCGATCGAATGGGATGGGATGTGCTGGAAAGCTCACCGCTCAAACGAAATAAAAATATATGTGCATCATACATTAGTGCTGCTTCAAATGTTCAGGCTGTATAATTGGATTGTGCTGGAGCGTAGAATAAAGGTTAAAAAAAACATGCAAAATAATGCTTCATGAGTCATTTTGAACGGACTTTTTTTTATCAATACATAAAAGTAACATAGTCCGCACCCTTGTTGATGTCATATAATAGTTTTATAATTTGATAAATTTTAAATCACCTGACGGAGAAGGCTTTCTTTAAGAATTTCTTCTTCTTGTAGAGCCATACAACCTCGAAAGCTTGTCATTTCTGGCTTCCGTGACTAGAATGTTACCCGCAACAGGATAGTAACTCCTGAGGCAGGTGAACGTTCCGAATGGGATTTGAACCTTTGGTCCTACGCGTTCGAAGATCGGCGCCACTATCTTCTCTGCTACCGAGCAGCACCTTAAGAATGTTTTACCGTTTTTTTTTCTTTTTGTTTAATTAAACATAACTTCATGTTTCATTTTTCTCCGAATGCCGTTTGTTATGGTCTAAGTTAGTTGGTTTTTGCTTGAGTTTGGTTGTATGGTGACGGAAATATTGCTATTTCTGCATTCAAACTGACA
>KI423901.1:0-16384 GCA_000473375.1 Anopheles culicifacies | reverse complement strand
CTTGCCGGTTACGTCGGTTGTGGTTTTTTTATCTTGCTGTAGCAATCTAATTTTTAGCCGGCAGCATTAATGTTGAGCAAGCTTCCGTTGTCGCTCGTGTCGGGTTCGAGCGCTTTAAAGCGAGAAAAGGTCGCGGGTCAGATGTAAATTGTCTAAACCGCAACCGCTTGTGGTACTGAGAAAAGTGTAATGCAACGAATTTCCACTCGAAGGGAAATAAAGGACATACCAAAGCGTTAAACCAAGAACATTCAGGAAGTGTTTTTTTCTTTTAAAAAAGGAGGACTTTTAGAAGAAAAGAAAACCGGGAATTATATTTCTGGTACGGGTTCTGGTTGCTGCCAAACGCATTTATACGGAGATTTTTATCTGCACTTGCTGTCTGAACGATATTTAAGTTTCATCCAGATAAGACGACCCCATTGTGTGTGCGGAAACTAATCCTTCCAGTAGCACAAACAAGCGCACCAAGTATTTGCTTTTTAAAATATTAAACTTAACAAACTTAACCTCCGCGAGTGGGAAAAACTTTAAAACGCAACGCAGCATTGTCATTAGCAGACCTTCACCCTGTTAGTATCCCTCAAGGGAATGAAATAATGAGACCAGCACATGATGAATATTTGATTACCTTCATATGCAACGCAACAAGGGCGCTCGCCACCTGCATCGCTGCAAATTGCCGTTCCATCCGGTTGCTCCCACTCCCAAAAGTAAACTTTAAGTGGACAAGATAGCTACTTAAGACTCATGTCATGCTTACGGCAAGCCGGCCAGCTGCAGCGTGTGTGGGCCAAAGTTTTTGTACCATTGGATTAGATACGGCAACGAGCAAGTTTCAGATTGAAATTTTGGGACCAGGGAAGTAACCCATCGGAACGCATGTATACATTTAGGGGTATAGAACACACAGGACAGGAAAAACACACTTGAAAATCACTTGACAATCACGGGCACAAAAGGGATCGTGTGCTTGTGTACGGGCTCTCAGCAGGACTTGCCTTATCATTCTATGGGGTTTTAGAATTGAAGCACTGTTTAGTACGATTCGCTCTTTTATTCGAAGTTTGTTTGGCAAGTCATACTGATGGTGAACTATACAAGTGACACTTACTTTGGAAAACTTATTTAATTCCCAAAAGCGATCTGATTTTAAGATCTTTTAGATTTCATTTAGAGAGTAAACAGAAGATCGTTTGATGTTTATTTGAACTCACGAGTAGGAGTTTCCAATCTGCTTTTGTTGGGTGGTGTTTAAAAACACATGAATAATACAACAATAAGCGTGTAAGCGAACGTGCGAGAGCTTTTCCACCGAACGGGTGAGGCGCAATAACACAACAGCGATCGAATGGCAATGGCAATTCGACTTTTGGCAATGTTCAGGCATCAAAGATTTTCATTCAAGCGGGCAAAGCACCGGGAACCCGGGCCAATGAATGTATACCGTGCGACAAGATGTGCCGGCCAGGACTTCATTCGCTCGTTCGAAGCATTCCATGGGCGGTACATGTAAATTCCACGATTAACATAAGCGTTCCAAATTGAGTAAGCGTTGGGGGAAATAATTGAATTACACCGTGCGGTAGAGGAAGAAGAAAAAAGAACTACACTCACTTTCTGCTCCGCGTGCTTTTCGCCGTCAAAATCAAACAAATCCCTCGTGTGGGTTGGTTGCGTGCTGTAATGCTCATGTTGCGTGCGAGTACTGACTGAACAAAATGATTACAAATCTCCTTAACCATCTGCCCGGCGCAAGGATGGAAGGATCGCCCGTAAGACGCCGTAAGTGCGTATGGTAATTGCCTAAGTACAATCTCATTAAATTCCAGTCACTTTTCATCCACTTTGTACGGAGATGTTGTTCAACGGGCCGGGCGTTGCGTTCCAGCCAACTTGCCAACGTTCCTGCAAGCATGAAAAATCTTCTCCGCACCGGATTGTGCTACTCCCATTCACACACTTTGTTTTTTTATGCTGGGTTTATGCTTTAAATCTGACGGGAGCTTTTTGAAAGGCGTCTCACAGCCACACGATTGTATAAAAGAAGCTGTCAGGGTGAAGTGTGTGTGTTTTTTCCTCGGTTTTCCGTTGTTCTTTTAACATGGGAGAAAGGAAAAGCGAAAACACTGCAACGAGCCAAGAATGCGAAAGGACAATGTTTGTGGCAATGTAGAAGGATTGTTTCTAATTTTAAAGAAAGTGTAAAGCATTGCCGGAAAGGTTTCTGCGTTATTTGGGTCTCCACCATTCGGAAGCATGATGGAAAAATAATACGAAAACGATAAAATGATCCTGTAGAACATTTAATACGCGCTTGACGAGGAAAACAAATTGTTTCCTAAATAAATTCTACATTTTACCAAGCAAAGGAAATTACTTTAACACTAGAACCGCCGATGGGACTTTTTTGTCCCATGGCACTCGAAAAATGTGTGTTATTCCGTTGGTCGGCGGGATAGATCATTGAAATTTTCTGACTTTTATTTATTGTTAACCATCTTTCGAATGCGCCCATAAAAAAATGTGTGCCCTGTATGGTTCTTTAAAAAAATCATGTTTACCCTAGAACCGCCATATGGGACATTTTTGTCCCATAGGCAAAATACGTTGTGATGACTGGTGTAAAGTAAACTAACTAGGTAAACTAACAAAAATGTCGTTTTACTGAGCTCAATGCATCGTGATGTAAGAACTGGAAACGATAAAAAGTCAAAGCCTGAAACTGTGTCTTTTTACAACTCAACCAAGTACGGCGTTGATGTAGTAGACCAAATGTGTAGAAAGTACTTTCTACATTAGAATTCTTCATTAGAAAGTTCCTTTCTAACTCTTCCCTGCCGTCAATCCCTCCCTGATTCACTCTCCTTTCCTGGCAGTTTAAGTTTAAGATTATTTTTTAAGTATATTGTGTAGCGTCAAGCAGACAATATTTTTTGCAATAAATACAAAATACAAAATACTCCGTGAAAAGTGCTAGTAGATTCATTTTTCATTCAGTTTTTTAATATTCTGGATTTGGCGGGAATCAATGCTTGGGTCTTGTATAAAGAACTTTCAAAAGAAAAAAATATCTAGACGTGATTTTCTCTTCAAGCTAGGCGAAGAACTTGCCAAAGAGTTCGTTGAAAATAAAAGTGCCAATGCTAACTTTCCTGCGTCAAGTGCTGGAGATTCTCGTAGGCGCTGTCAGGTTCAAATGTTTTGTCACGAGGGCAAAAGTGCTAATGAATGCTTCACACAATAGACCAATATGTAAAAAATGTACTAAAAGAGTTTCGTATGTATGCGTTTCATGTGAACCTGATGCCAAGAAACCTAAAGATGTGTTATTGATGCCTGAAATAATTAATCTAGGTGTTCCTTTTGCTTTCGAAAATGGTTTGCCTTCTTCTTTTGGCCATTTATAGCTGTTTTGACATCGAATTTTTGTAACGTTTATAAATGGAGTCACAGACGCCCTCGTAGACCCAAACAATCAAGAACAAAAAATTATTTTTATTGTCATAAAAACCCTACTTATCACTATGTTGTTTAATTAACTTATAGCTATAAGCCTTAATTTACTGTCGTTCAACCCTGTAAGAAATAATAATAAACGCGTCCCACTAAAAGGCCTGTAGTTTTACATTAATATGGAGAAAAAAAAAAGTTGAATCCTTGGTATGCAGTTGATATGATCTCATATCAATTGTTTTTTTTTTTTATTGAGTAAGTTTCTAATAAAGCTTTAATATACCTAGATATGATGTATATTAATAATTTAATCACAAGAAACCCTTTGGTAATAA
Source organism: Anopheles culicifacies (assembly GCA_000473375.1). Classification (NCBI taxonomy): domain Eukaryota; kingdom Metazoa; phylum Arthropoda; class Insecta; order Diptera; family Culicidae; genus Anopheles; species Anopheles culicifacies. The sequence goes on along the minus strand of KI423901.1, from coordinate 12,593 downwards.
TAAACATGTAAAAATATGCATATATAACGGATGGGACAAAATTGTCCCAAATGGCGGTTCTAGTAAGGTAGAAAAGTCCGGCGGTTCTAGTGTTAACGCAAACGAAACATTCATTGCAGATCATACGATTGAGAAAAGCTAGAGTTACTCCTAAAACTATGCAATCTGCATGTATCAAAAACAACGAACGCTCATACAAATTCATTGCATACTTTTGGGCGTTTAAATTTAACACTCTTTGCAATGATGAACTCACAAAACGGCTTTTAATGAAAAAAGCACAAAACAAATTAAATACAGCTATTATTAATGGACAACTGCTGCTCCTCTATAAACTTCCAATACAGTAGCATTTTTCTACCCAATTTCAATCGAATAAAAGATTGCCACCGTTTATTGTCACCTTCCAGGAAAGCTAGCTCCGTTCGGTGACGGCGCGTTCGTATTGTATTCTAAAATTAACGTACCAACAAACTGCGGACAAATTGTGCACCATCAAAGTGTACTGATTTGATCCAATTTATTAACCAGCCAGTCGGTGACAAGCATTCAAACACGAACGTCTTTAAAGGTATTCCATCCATCCTGCCGCAGTACTTATTGCCGGGAGTGTTTCTACTCTCTCCCGTTCGGATTCCGCATTGCATGAAATCTCGATAATCGCTTAGAGCTAAAGAAAAATTGCCTTTCTCTAAATGGAGGGGAAGATCAAAAACACGACAACGCGCTGCAGCTGCGTACGGTGAAGACGGAAATGGGGCTGCCTGCTTTTAAACAGATCAACGTCAGAACTTATTCGTCTGCTCGTTCGAAGATTTCCCTGCCTGCACGGTATAACGAAATGTAAAACAAGCAAAAGTATCACGCTTTTCTCACGATGCAAAGATGAAGCGAAAGAATGTGCTTCGCTTTCACGGTGCCGAAGGGGTTGAGTTTTGCCGTTGTAAATTCAGACAAACGTCACAAAACCCGTCCGACGGTGAAAGCGAAGTGACAATACTAATAATTTTTCTTTTCCCGCTCACAATCACATCTTCCCTGCTGTGTTTCTTTGTTCCCGTTTACAGCACTCCGGTGTACGGTGTGTATCTGCGTCCAACAAGGAATGGTAGATTATCGATAGCGGAAGCAAATGGCATCGTTGTGTAGATAAAAGCAAATTTCTTTTTCACTACCCAGCGGCACCTTGTTAGGGGACGACGAACTTCTTCTCCATTTTACTGATTCCACTATCATCCGTTCTCGTGTAACTTCTAAGTACACTTTCATTGACCTTCACGTTTTCACGTACAATGGAAAATGCGTTAGTAGCGAACGTACACATCCACCACACAGCGATCATCTCGTACGACCAAACAACAGCAAAAATACGGTGTGAAAAATGGTCTAATCTAACGTGCTCGACCTGATTTGACACGTAAACAAACTAATAGAACCAGAAGTGCTACCGTCATCCGTCATCCGTTAGCGCAACTTTTACGTACGCTTGCCTCAAACGGCAATCTTTCCTTATAGATCTACCAACCACCTACCGACGAGCCAGAAGGTAGATGTCCAGACGTTCTCCGGGATAATCCTTCAATGGGGCGAAGTTCAATGGGAGCATTCCGGTGGTCAGGGCAGAAAGTAAACAGAGTGCTACCGAAGGAGTGGATAGCACACAAAAGAAAGGGAGTGCAGATTAAGATGTCCCTCGAGGGATTCGCAGGCAAGATGCTAGCCTCTGACACCATCCCGATAAAGGACGCAGGAAACAGGAAGCAGCTTCCGTGACCGGATTGCAATAATAAGTGCGAGTGGGCTCAGTTTCATAGAGTGGCAAGAGAGTGTAGACGAACCATTTAATACCATGTCCTGCCCGGTGTGCCTGGAGCACCTGGAGATGATTTCATCATCCGACACAATAAAGACTCTGGAGGAATTGTAAATAAACGTTTGCTCGGGGAAGAATTTCTCCGTTGCATTGTTCCACGAAGAAATGAATCTCGAATGGCCGGTCCACTGCCGTCTGACTTCATTGTAATGCGTTTAATTTAATTTTAAAGCACTAGGTGCATCGGGAAGGATAAAGACTGTAATTGCACTTTGTACAGACCGTATAAATGCTCCGTAGTCGGTTGTCCGATTCCATACCGGTCCTAGAACCAATATAAACGTCCAGCGTATCATTTCCATCCCTCTTGCAATATTTCCCTGAGGCGCAAGTAATTGGTAATCATTTATCTGATTGATTGGCAAACCAGGAATGTCGAGCACAGTGCCTTCAATCAACGGTGAACGGATTGGAAGAGATTTTGCATGCTTCGAAAGTCACCACAATCGATGGTGGCATTAAGTTTCGCTTTCCCAGGAAAGAACATTTCAGCCCACCCAATGTATCTCGATGGACGTTTGAGTATCCGAGACACATCTCCTCAAGCCCGAATATGAATGAGCGGCATTCGGAACACGGGAACAGGGAAAGAGCACCATAATTGGTAATAAAGTTACTCCAATAAATCGATGTCTGGGTGAGAGAGAAAGCGTTAGAGGCTTTACTCGATCGATTGACCGATTTATTATCGGTAAAGGGAGTTGTGGAACTTCCTCCTTGAACGATGTGTTCCGTGCGGTGGAACGGGTATAATAAAATCACTTACCAAACTATAACGATCGGGCTCGTTTTCTTCCGTCCAGTGTAACGCACTGGTGGATCTTTCAGTCTCAACTTGCGAGATGCTATAAATGAAACATATTCGGAACACAAACTAACGCGTGGTCGTTGGATTGATGAAGTGTAGTTTTCAAAAACTTCCATCCCCATCCTGGTTCGGGATCGGGACTTTGGGACTCTTTCTGTTCCTGGCCCATGCAATATCTTCAAGAGCAGTGGCAGTTTATTTTAGTATAATGTTGAGCAAACTTCAAAAGGATGCCCCAATGACATATTTAGACGAGCATATTACTTTTGAACGATGAGAAATGTCCTTAAGACAGTGAATACCGATACGGGAGCCTTTATTTTGGGGCGAAGGTAAACGCTTTGCTCGAAGGGATACAGAGTACAAATTGACAATATCTTTAAATCAATGCCATTAGGTTCCCGGACCACAGCAGGGACTCTTTGGACCGATGTCTGCCTTAATTAAATCCGGATTCGCTTTTAGCTTCAGACGTACCGTACCTTCCAAGAATTTATGGGGAATAATAGTCCAAACATTCTGATCGGTGTTCTCCAGTAATGCGTGCTTGCGAAGGAAGAGGACCATTAGTTTTCTTGCTAAGCATTGAGCTTTCGGGGAACCATTAAGGGGAACGCTATTGAACGGAGCTTTATTAACATCCCTCGGATTGTATTCCGATGTTCCAGCACATCATTTTCAAACATTTATTCCTCCCTGAAGATAAAAGTTCATGGTTCTTTTCTTCAAAATTACCGCAAACATGTCGTCCAAACACCAAAGTGTATAAATCCTTCACAATTTTGGTACATTTTCCTTGAAACATAAAATTAGCATTCATATCACATTACAAAACACACACACCGTGAAGTTCGTGTAAGTGATGCGATACAAAAAGCCCAACCCCGCGGTGTCTGTTTTCCGCCTGTTTATCACACACATGAGCTGAAAGCTGTCGGAAAAAGAGAAAAAAACGAAACTGATTACGCCCGTTTATGACACGGAGCCAGTTACGGTACGTTTCTTCCATCAACCATACCAACCGAACGGCCTTTGAAAGGCACAACTGAAACGACCAGCTGCGTCAGTTGCCCTTTTCCAGGGTGACTTTTTTTTTCTTCCCTCTTCCGCCCCAACGTATGTCACAAAAGGTGTGCTTAGGTGTCTTCCCTTTTAACGGCGATCCTTAACATCAGGTGCGGCCGGACGACATCCTTCTCCCGCACCGCCAAACGATAGCACGGCGCGCACTCGTGAATGGCGACAAGTACAGTCACTTACCATTCATTTGCGGTCCTTTGGAACGCGCTCCTTTGACTGCATTCTCAGCCTGCTGTCAGGGTTGTAAACCATCGGCAGCTTTAAACGGACGATGCCTTGTGTGGACGATATATATTGGAGCTGCCGGTGCTACTCGCTGTGTATCAAAAAGGAGCATCATTTTTATAGACGTCTTCACCTTCCAGTGAGGTGCGTCAGAATACGATGATTGTGCAGAGCCGTTTTGTTCGTCAGGCTATTATTTACTCCGCTACATGGTATTACAATGTGGGCAGGTAATGTTCAGGAAAATGTGAAATAATGTTGTCGATTTAGCTGGGACATTGTTGTAAGCTGAATAAATCTTTAAATCGATTGCTAGAAGAAATCGGAACAGTTCTAAAATCTTGTACTAAAAACCTCACAGAGCAACTGACAAATTTTCCAATTTCCGTAAGAGCACTAACAATCCTTAATTTCTTCTTCTACTCTGCCCAAGCTCCTCGTGCTCCTGTTACACCAGCAATTTATTAGTGAAGACAGTTTTTTACAGGCTTGTTCTTTTCCTCCCTTCATCTCCCTTTGCCAATTGCTCATCGTGTGGCCAGAAAAAAAACACCAACTTGTGTCTACAGGGAGACAAACAAACGAATCCCGCTGAGTGCATTCGGCTTCAATGAGTTTTTCCCACGCTCCAATAGCTGACACGACGACTGACCCACGCGCTCATAAAAAGTAATTAAAAAAGCGAGAAAAACGCCTTAAAGAGGAAACCCCGGAACTCTCTGCCATCGTCGTCATCATCATCATCAGCAAACGCCATCAGATGAAATGGTTTCCCAAAAAAAAAAAAAAAAAACACGGAATACATATTTCTGTCCTCAGCCAGAACTTCGCCAGGATACTCGCCCATGAAGATGCCGTGCGAGGCAAACTGTCGCGAGGGAAAAGTTTTCTCACCGATGTCGACGAAAGTTAAAATGCAACTCATGTTATCTTGCGCAACCCCAACTGGGGTTTTTTTTTCTTTTTCTTTTGCAATTCCATATTCATTGGAACACCGCGAGGTTGCACACTTTTCCTCATTAGGGAAGTGGAACTTAAGCGAAGAACATCAAAAAAGAGTATAGACGTGCTGAGCGGGGGAGTGACGAATGTTTCGCAGATAGTTTTTAGCAGCTTCGCACTAATCCCTCATCCACGAACCACGAATTAAAGTCACCGGGATGGAAACGTTTATGACAAGGAGTCGAAACCGAGTCGAAACTTCGCAACCACCTGTTGGAGTGTGTTTGAAAGGAAAATATTTAAATTAAACATGTCCATCAGCATGGATGACAGCTAACAGAGGCTGTTGATTTAAAGCGACAAAACTATATCCCGCAAGCTTCCAAGGAATTGGCAATGTGGACTTTAAAACTCTTTCGCCGTGAGAATAGCAAAACAGAATCCCAGTTGCAATATACTGCTGGTCCCATCAACACTACCACTCGCTCCTCGATTCCAACCATGCGTTAATGTGACCAACGTGGCATATTTGTGTCGGAAACGATTATCGCTACATTACCGGAAGGATGGCTAAAGACTTTTTCGCTACTGGCACTACTACTTTCGCCTAGACATGGGTTGGTGGCTTTCCCGTAGATAAAGATAAGCAGTGGAATGCCTGCCAGCCTTGTACGCCTCCACCGTACGATCGATCCAAGCGAGACATTCCGAGTGGCTTCCTCCAGTTCGCTTGGAAGAAGGATTTGCTCGACGTAGCGAAATGAAAGCACAGCGAATGGATTAGGTGTGTGTTTGTGTGTGTGAGTATGGGAAGAAGCTGACGTCAAACTAGAGGCACACAGAAAGGGTAAGAATGTCAACAGAATCTCCACCAGAACAGCTGCCAGATCAGCGATAGTGAAAAGCATCAACCCGACCATCGCCATCGTACTCATCGGAAGGGGGCAAATAATAAATTTTCATCAACAATACCACAATTGTTGCACGTACACACCGATACAGGCAGTGGCTGATGCAGTGAGCTGGTGGAGACGTTGTGACATTGTGACCTGTTTGCAAGCTGTCGGAATCTCGGAAGCAAAACCGGGAGATCGAGCGTATGCAAATGGTTAAATGAAAAAATATGAACACAGTGGTAACGTGTGTAATCAAAGAAAAGTAGTAATCCTTTGACGCTGTGCTGGGTATGCTAAATCGCTCCAGGCGTTTACTGATGATGGAACAACTTAGTGCGCATTGTGTCGTGGAATAACACGCATAGAAAGCACTGATTGCAGCAAAATTAAAGATAACACGTTGGTAGGGAGAATATTTTTCAGCGACATTTATAATAATCTTGACGATTTCATCGTTGTACTAAAAATACTAATATACTTAGTACTTAGAGAAGTACTAAAACTTAACATAAGAGTTGGTAAAGAGTGCAATTCTCAGTGATGTTTTCAATTTATTACGACGTTTTCAGCGTTGTACTAAAATTACTAAGATACTCAGTACTAAAATAAGTACTAAAACTCAACAAAGAGATGGTAAAGCGTTTTTCAGTAATGTTTAACTTTACTTGACGTTTACTTCGTTGCACTAAAAATACTAAGATTCTTTGTACTAAAAGATGTACTAAAAATAATGAAAACTTCCCAACCTCCGCTGAGACGGATAAACGGCGATAGGAAATGTCATTTTTAAGAAAACTAAAACTAACACTAATAACTATCAACATTTACTTACATCGCTCGCCTTGCCATGCATCGTATCGTACGATTCCGCCTTCGTAACAATGCTCTTCAGCTTGATCGGTTTGACGACGGCCGGCATCTTGCCCATCCCATCGCCACCCTTACCCGAAGGGTCATGCAGATGCAGCACCTCACCATCCGGCCCGAGCAGCGTATTGCGAATATCATGCGACGATTTCCGATGGATACGTAGCGAAGCCGGTGACAGCTCCCGATAGTTGGTCCGTATGTTTCCACCACCGTCCTGTCCACCGCCACCACCATGCTGCTGTACCGATATGCTACATCGCTTTCTCGACACATCATACCCACGGCGTTCCTCACCGACGTGGTTCGCTTTGCTACTCTCACGCCCTTCCGCAACTTCACGCCGCTCGACCAGCACTGTCGTGTCCGCCATCTTGCCACCCGCCAGTGGGCCACCATTGTGGCAGTTGCTGTTGTGGTTGGCGTTGATACTGCTCGTATTGTTATTATTATTGTGCCCACCGGTCCCACTGCCACCGTGATGATTGCAGTGCAAATTGTTGTTAGTACAGCTGCCGTTGGGGGCGCCACTAGAAGCGCTGGCAACCACGCTCCCATTGGCGGAGGCCGTTGGAGTAACCTGTTGCTGCTGTTTACCGCCCGAGCCACCCTTGCTCATGAGCGAACCCATCTTAAGGTGCTCGAGCATTGAGTTAATATGCTGAGACATCATTTTCCACTCGAACCGGACGCTTCACACTAAGAATGGTGGAGGGGGGCGGGGTGTTGGGTGATGGGAGTTTTCCCGGGATGCTGGAGGTTTGAAGCCAATGTCCAAACAGTACTAAAACCCGTACCCTAAATACCAGCACACAAAGCACGAGGAACTCTACTGGTCGATCGATACGGACGGCTGTCGATTAGCACTCATGTCCGGGTTTTGTCTTCGACCTACGGCAGGTCCTTGCGTAGGAATCGGAGGTCGTGGAACTCGTTTCGCTGGGCGCAATCTGAAATAATGAGAAATACATCGGATTAGTCAATGCGTGACATGCAGTTATAATTATCGAATCGATTGAGGTCAATGATAGGGAGCGCACGAATCGGACCAACCAACTACAATGTAGCATGAATAATGCATTCTAACCCGTTTGGTTGAATTTCAATTTTCATTCCAATCGTGCACGTCGATGAAGTGCGTTGAAAGCTTGCTTCATATCAATGTGGGATGTAAAACCTTTTCACATACGCAACAGCGTTGCATTGCTCGCGACCATTTTTTTCGTAGCCAATAATTCTTTTAAAATCATTTTACTGTCAGCACTTCGGCGAGGATTTATCGAACGATCCCTAAAGCTCGTAAAGGTCAATTAAACTAGCCCCCTGTCGAGTAAATTTCCACATCCATCCACCATAGTTTGTGTACCGCAGAAAGCATAATTGTTTTCCTTTGATGTTTGATAAGTGCATAAAAGCGTGCCGATAATGTCAATAAAAATCAAACAACCCCAGTAGGCCTCACTGCCAGGCGGTAAACCATGGTAACGCACATCAGGCGGTCAGGCATGTTGATATTGTGCATAAGAGCGTAATCGGTGTTGAAGCTGTTATGTTACGGATATTAACGGTCTGATGGGGCGTTTACTTGTGGGTGGGATGTGTCTGTTGACTTAATTTTATTTTTAATACAATTAAGCACTTAATGCGTTGTAAATGTGAGAGTGATACGATCGGGAAAATATTTTATTTTTTAACTTCACCTTACACAAGAGTTTTGCTGACATATTTAAACAGTAGTTTTCATAAATTAATTTCTCCCTTCATAAAATGTTGCTAGAAGAAGTTTCATAAAACACCACAATAACAAAGTGAGATTAAATTTCCTACTTTTATGATTTTGCATCAAAAAGAACGAAATCAATCTTTATAACACCGTGTTCGGTGTCATAATCAGTACGCAATGCGCCTTCCTCGTCAACGTATTTTGTACAAGATCGATTGAAGTTTGTCGCTCCGGACGGTTGGCCGCTGTTGGCCCAGTGTCGATAAAATGCACTAGGTACCTTCTAGCACGCTAAACCAACGTCAAACCATCACTTCTTTCGTCAACTCTTTGTGTTTCGATGGCGTACTTCAACGCGTAGGTACTCTTCATTATAGCATGGCAAGAAGCATCTGCAGTTGACTGTACTGCAATGAAGCATTTTGGTGGCTGTCCCCCGTTTTCTCGATCGATATTTTTCAAAGAATCAAGATTAAATCTCATTCGCGAGTAACATGTGCCGGGGTTTTTGTTCAACAGCTTGCTGGCACAGTTTTTTTTTCTCTGCCACATTTACTTAAATCTACGCTCCATTCTCGGAACCCATCCATCAGATGCCAATCAATTCGCACTTGAAAATAGATTATAAATGTTCGATAAAAATTCCACCCTCAATTAACGCCTTCCATCGCCACAGCAGTGGTGGCACGCGCTGTGATGCTTCATCACCTGGGTCGAGGGTTGGGAAAATTGCTGACTTTTTCCACGAAATCCCATCATCAGGTGGTATTCAATTAATGAAGACCGTTACAGGGGAAAATAAAGCCCCCAGAAACCTCCATTGCCCCGAGGGCCTTCGTAGACTTACAAGTTCGTTATCAAATTAAAGTAAGGTTCATTTTTATGTTACTAGAGAGAAATGGAGGAACTAGGTGTGAGATCAAGATGTGCGGTATAATTATCACGATACTATCATCATTTAGATGGCTATCGATATGTCATTAAGCGTGTCCTATAGCACTTGATGACGGACATCGTAAAAATAATTCAATTTGGTCCATTTTATTAACATCACCGTGTCCCAAAACAAACACTCCTCAATGCAGCTAGCTTTATGAGTATGCTCTGAACTTACGGGAGGAGCTCGTGACATTTTTATCTCAGTACATACAGCTCTTGTCAGCATCCGAAGTAACATGAACGATACCGCGTCAACGTTGTCAACACAATCAACGCTAGCATGTGTCTGCTAGTTGCATGGGCAAAGTAAACAATACCCTCCAGGTAGGGATACCACATCTTCACGGGAAACGAGTGTCTACAAACCATCTTAGTGCCCTTCCAGCAATCCAGCTCTTCGCCACACCTCACCACCATAATCAAAAATCACCCCCCGGGCTTCGATGTGCAGCAGTTTGTTTAGCGTCTAATTCGCTCGGTCGCTGGATGTTTGTAGTTCCGTCAACAATCGCGACGCTCGCGGGGTTGAAGCAACAAACGCGTCACTCCCCGATTGGAATCCCGTTAATGATGGGGAAATATTTGAGTTGTTATCAAGCGCTTAATGGGCGATCGAACGCGCTCGATCTGCCAGCTGGTGCGTTTGATAGGAACCGATGCAAAACGGGGAACTGTTCCACCGGGTTTGTGCGGAGGTTTGTCTTTGAAATCACGCGCACCATCATCATCATCTGTGTGTCATCCGCAATGGGAGAAGCCGCACACCACTCTAAACGACCAACCCCCCGACAAACAAAGGCACTTGTATCAAACTACTAAAATTAAAGTGGCAGAAAAAAAATGTCATACAAGCATTATCGGGATTCGGTTTTTGAGGGGAGGGGGGCGCTTTCGTCGTATGGGTGGGCTTTTGAGAATGAGTTTTCATTACCAAGATTAAACAAACAATTGTTGGTTTTTGGGGATTTGTTTGGATGTAGCCGGATATTGAGCCAAGAATAGGCTCGTCGAGAGGGAGCACATGTAATTCTTGTTATGGAACACTATGGTTTGTATGGAACACTGTGGTTGGATGAGCTACGGTATGTTGAAGGGAAAGAGTGTTTATTTGATAGGTTTTTTTCTTGAGGGTATGGGTTTAATATAACATATCAGATTAATCAACCTTTTACTTTTTTTTCTTTTCGATGCCAAAAGAAATACTTTCATAGCTATTCGCCATGCTAATTCCTTCATTGGTCATAGGTTTGTCCATTAATTAACCACTGTTCGAATCTTGTTTAGTTGTCTGTCGTAGTAAACGTCATAAACGTCAAATCCTTTGCGGTTTATTTTAACATCCTTTCAGACGTTGTTTTGGTAGATTTATTTTTGAAAAATGTTTTAATTTAAATTTAAATTAAATCTACCAAAGTTAATTAGCAGTACATTAATCTAAGCTGTAAAATAAAATTAAATACTTGGTACTAAGAAAACGAAAGTTGGTAGTAATGACAATCACTACGGCAAAGATGAGATCTTTTTGAACAGTGGTTTATTAATGGACAAACCAATGACAATACCAGAGGCAAGCATAACATCGAAAACGGAAAGCTGTGAGAAAGAATGCAAACGTTATGAGTTGTGCTGGAAAACTCTGTAACGTACTGTGAATATTAGTAGAAATTGAAAAAGCAGTAGAAATAAATTATTAAAACTCTGGTACTTCAAAAATGGCCAACCAGTGAGAAGAGGCACTTAATTTACTTGAGTGTCCTGAAACTGGAACCTTCCATGCCATAGGCCGGCAACATTCGCCCCACAAATCATGCCCAGATACCGCAGGTTATACATTTGGCAAATGAATGATTGCGTCCAAAATAAAATAAAAGACAACATCTCAAACATGCAAGCTAAATGAAGGAAAACTGCGTACGGCAGTCCAAAACCAGACAGAATTGTAACATAACCGCACAAAACATAACAGATAACGTGCTGGCCGTTTGGCCACTCGAGGAGGCTAATCATTGAAGTTTTCCCATAAAGCGATCCTTAATGTTTCTCTGTTTCTTCTCTTTTTTTGGTTCTTTATAGTCATTATCTATTTGGCAATAACATTCCCAACACTCAAATGAAGGTTTTCTTACAAAATAGTAACTTATATATTTCTTAGTTAGTCAAAAAAAAACTGCTGAAAATTTAAACAATTTTTACGACTCCAAACTTTAACTATAAAAAGTGGATGCATGTGCTTATCACCACATACATGAACAAAGGACTGATCAAAGGGCTACGGGGTTCTGATTCTTGTTTTAAACAGTTTTGCACTGTACTTGATAAGTCATTCTATTCTTTCGCAACATTTTCCAAACAGAAAGAACGAAACTAGTACATAAAACGCTACATCATAAACTCTACGCGACCGTAAAAGGCATCCGAAAAACGAAAGCGTGTACATCCGCTTGGGAATGAGCAACGTTCAAAGGGAAAATGGGCGCTCGCTATCGAAGAAGCTCCTCGTTTCGATAGCCACTGAAGAAAGCTGACCGATATCACGCTCCCATGAAAGCCACCGTTTGGCCAATGTGGTTTCAGCGCCATTGTTCCCTTTGGTAGGTAATATTAATAAAAGTAAACCACGTAACGACTCACGTTTTACGGTATGGCATATCTTTCACAAGGTTCCCAGGGCAGTGTCGTGAACAGGATGATAACAAGGGTAACAGTGCTGTCGACCAGCTTCCATAGCTATACGCGATTATCAATTCATCTGAAATGTGGAACCGTCTTTTTGAACGCTTGTCTCAAGATGAAAGGCGAACTTCTTGGTGAAGTGAAGAGAAGTCATCCATCTCGTTATTTTTGAGTATTTTTAGAATTTTCTTGTTATGGGTTTACTGTTTCTCCAAACATAACGCTTAAAACGAATTCTGATTCTTACGAAGTAGATCTATAAGTAGTAATTTCGGAGAATGATTTAAGAAATTCTTCAAACTTTCCTTTCGAATTTTCTCGTCCATTACAACTTGCCCCTACACCAAAAACACAATTTCAAGCCAACAGACATTAAATATCGTCCCATCTTAATCGGTACCGTCGCACTTCTTCACAGTACTATCGATTTAAAGAATTACCACTTGAAGGGTTTTTCCCGTTCAAGAAAAGTTCTTCCTCTTAAGCTACACAGTGACTCTCAGCTCTCATCCAACCTTCAGTGCTTCGTCGAAAGGTACAACAAAAACCCACCCCATAAATGCATTC